>JAOXJP010032487.1:0-16762 GCA_025762735.1 Platanus orientalis | reverse complement strand
AATGAGACAAGTTACAATTTTATACATTCTGAATTTTTTATGTACCTTCTAAATATAGTGCTATGAATTTTATAATTAATATAGATTTCTAATTATATAAAAAAATGTTGAATTATTTAATTAAAATTTTGTATTTTTCAGATATATAACAATGGTTTCAACCGTCGCTATATATCTGAGAAATATAATAAATAGTAGTGGGCAAGAAACTATTGTTGTTTCTTTTTCGGTTCTTGGACTTTTAATGTCATTTTTCAAAGCGCTGCTATTGTCCATTAGAATAAACTTATTGCAACATTTTTTCTAACCATCTTTATATCTACAGGCTTAAGTTGCAATTTCATAACCGTTGTTATAGTTCATTAAAATAGACTTTTACCGATGGTTTTCTAACCGCTGCTATATATGTAAGATGGCCTTTTTTTTTTTTTTTTTTTTTTTTTTTTTTTTTCTGGGAGTGATGGTTATAACCGTCACAAAAGATGATTGTTACTATAAAAAAAATTTATATGAGCAGTTGTATAAACCGTCGCTATACCCTTTAAGTGATGGTACTTAAGACGGTGGTCAGATGAACTATAGTGACGGTTTTGAGAACCGCTGGTATAAGTTCCCACAAGCTGTAGCAACAGTTTTGATAGGATTTAACAATGGTTTTGACCACTGGTATAAACCTTTTTTTTTTTTTTTTTTTTTTTTTTTTGTAGTGAATATAGAAATGGGATTTCCATAAAATGAGCGTAGTTGTGATAAGGATGTTCAGATAGAGTCAGGCCATGGATTAAATTAAAAATGAATGCATCTAAATTTAAGATTGATCCCGACAGGTGATACAATTAGCAAAGTAAAGTGAGGTATTTTTGTCATGTATAATGAAGACATGTGATGGCATCTAGGTCGTTTGGCCTGCTTCAAGTGATGGTTCTAATTAATAGAACAAGGGGAAAAAGGTTGAGTTAGTGAAATTTATGTACCAACAAATAGTTGGGAGAAGGGTTAGATGTAGTGTATAAATTCGTGTTTTTATACACCGAATTTATGTACCAACACATGCATTCAATAAACCGAATTTATTAGACTTAATCATATTTTATAGATTATGAAATTCGTGTTTTTATACAATTATTATAATATGTAGTGTATAAATTCAAAATATTCAAAGTATTAGTATAATTTCATCGGTTTCTTGTATATTTTTATTTTCATGGCAAAACTATAATATCCACTTTTTTATACAATCATTTTAATACTTTATTTTTTTCTTTGGCTTGAATAATCTCTAGCTACTATGGATGGATAGAAATCACGCTAGTGCCAATAAGAGGGGTTTTTTTTTTTGGTAGAAGCCAATAAGAGGTGTTTGTGTTAATACATATGGGTCAATACGACAATACCTAAATAACAATGATACTAATGTTTTATTAATTTATTTTTCTCATTGCCATGTCTGCAAGATGATTCTCCAATTAATGCTTGCCGACCATAAATATTAACTCCGGCTCTCAGGCCGTTGGAACCTATGAATGCATAGACGTGATATACTAAATTCTAAGTAGCATTCTTTTGGATGATGCCTAAAACGGAAGATGCTAATCTTCAGAGGACTTCATTACAATCTCAAAAAGACAAATGGATATTGGTCAACATAAAAGTCAACTGATGGACGGTAGAGATTATCTAAAGCAGAGGGGAAGGTTTAGGGATGCGACCCACCTAGATGATGCGTTCATTAATTGGACGGACGAGAAAGTGCACCGATCCCAATGTTCGGACTATTCTTAGTAGTTGGTTTTGTCGCCAAGACTAGAACTTGTATATCAGATCTAGAGGAGCAACAGAAGGAGACAGGGATTCCTTTGTTTATAGTTAAAGACAAATCCACAGATATCTAAATACTAATGGCTCTCTGTTTACAGCTATTTTGATTGATCCTATCGATTTCAATCGACCACAATAGCTTGGAAATAAAACCACATATTTCATCTACTATATAATTCGTCAAGTACCCCCTCAAAGTCTAAATCACCAATGTTACATGGCTCTAATCATGGGACACTTCAACGTTTCAAAGCTCTTCTCTATATTCCTCCTCCTTACTTGCATTGCCACATCATCTTCCACCGTGGAAGAACGTAGAACCTACATCATCCACATGGACAAATCAGCCATGCCGGCACCCTTCTCCACCCACCACAGCTGGTACACAACGACGCTCTCGTCCTTGTCCGCGCCAGATGGCATCCTCCCAATTCATTTCTACACCTACAACCATGTGATGGATGGTTTCAGTGCCGAGCTCTCGAGGTCCCAGCTTGATGAGCTGGAGAAAATGCCAGGTCACATTGCCACTTTCCCAGAGACGTTTGGTCAGCTCCACACCACCCACACCCCAAAGTTCCTTGGCTTGAATAAAAACACTGGATTGTGGCCCGCCGGAGGGTTCGGCGATGACATGATTATCGGTATTGTTGACACTGGAATTTGGCCAGAGAGTGAAAGCTTCAACGATCATGGCATGCCGCCGGTGCCAGAGCGATGGCGGGGGACTTGCGAGACTGGGATAGAATTCAATTCTTCATATTGTAACCGGAAACTCATTGGAGCTCGTTCATTCAGTAAGGGGATGAAGCAACGAAACCTGAACATATCGACCACTGATGACTATGATTCTCCAAGGGACTACGATGGTCATGGGACTCACACGTCGTCAACTGCCGCTGGGGGCCGGGTGCCGGACGCAGACTATTTTGGCTACGCAAAGGGTACAGCAGTTGGGGTGGCACCTCGGGCCCGGCTTGCAATGTACAAAGTGCTTTTCTTAAATGACACATACGACTCAGCAGCTAGCGACACGTTGGCTGGCATGGATCAAGCTATTGCCGATGGCGTGGATCTAATGTCATTGTCATTGGGTTTCATTGAAACACCATTTTACAATAATCCAATTGCACTGGGAGCTTTTGCAGCCATGGAGAAAGGGATATTTGTGTCATGTTCTGCAGGAAATAAAGGCCCTCATGCTTACACTATTCTGAACGGTGCTCCTTGGATCACCACCGTAGGTGCTGGGACTATTGATAGAGAATTTGTTGCTTCGGTGACACTCGGTGAAGGTGCTGCAACTGTCCAAGGAAAATCAGTATACCCCCAGGACTTGTTAGTCTCCAGGATTCCTCTCTATTATGGGCACGGCAATAGAAGCAAGGAGACTTGCGCTTTCTACACTCTCGACCCAAAAGATGTTGCTGGGAAGATCGTTTTCTGCGATTTTGGTAATGAAACTGAACCAAAAGTTTATCAACAGATGTATGAAGTGGACAGAGCGGGAGCTGGAGGTGCCATCTTCGCTACCGATTCTGCGCAGTTCCTACGGCCTCATGACTTTTATATGCAATTCATAGCCATAAGCCCCAAAGACGGAGAGGTGGTGAAGGAGTATATAATCAAAACGTCCCAACCGCTGACTGTGGACATTAAATTCCAGATAACAGTGTTGGGTACTACACCGGCTCCTCAGGTGGCCTACTTCTCTTCGCGAGGGCCTGATCGAGTAGCGCCATGGATATTGAAGCCGGATATATTGGCCCCTGGAGTAGATATCTTGGCTGCCTGGGCTCCTAACAGGGGTGTTGCACCAATTGGGGACGATTACTTGCTTAGCGATTACGCGATTGTGTCCGGAACGTCTATGTCATCACCCCATGCTGTTGGCATAGCCGCTTTGCTGAAATCAGCCCACCGTGATTGGAGCTCAGCTGCCATTCGATCTGCAATGATGACCACCGCAGATGTCGTCGATAATGCAAAGGGAGGGATCATCGATATGACCACTGGAACAGCGGGAACACCTCTCGACTTCGGAGGTGGACATATTAACCCTAACAAGGCCTTGGACCCCGGTCTTATTTATGATATAGAGGCACAAGATTACATCAACTTCCTGTGTGCGCTAAACTACACAAGGCAACAGATAAGAGTTATTACCAGGAGATCGAATTTCACATGTGATCAGGCCAGTCTTGACCTGAATTACCCTTCATTCATTGTCATCCTCAACAACACCAACACGACTAGCTATACCTTTAAGCGGGTATTGACGAACGTCGCTGATTCTCATTCTGCTTATCATGCCGTGGTGAAGTCCCCACCAGGAATGAAGGTAACTGTGGAGCCCGTAACACTCTCCTTTCCAAGCAAATATAGCAAAGCTGAGTTCTCTCTGACAGTGGAGATTGATATGGGAGATGTTGGAATACAAAGCGATTATATAGGGAATTATGGGTATCTTAGCTGGTACGAGTTTAATGGGAAGCATGTTGTAAGAAGTTCCATAGTATCTGCCTTTGCACCTTAATCTATTGTCGGTGAGGGAACCGGTATAAGTTTGGGTGTTGCTGATATTAGTTCTTATTTAAGAACGAAAATAAATTTCAGTGTTTGGTTTACGTATAGATGCCTTAACCGGGTTGTATGGATATAATAAGTTCATTTTTGTTTTTTTTGTTTCTTTTTTGTTTTTAGGGGGGCGGGGTGGGGTTAGAAAATAACTTTCAATTAATTAATAGGAGACAAAATGTCCTCAGGGATACATCATCCAATTGTCTGCTTGCCATCTTAGCCAGATTGTCCGCCTCAAGGTTAGCCACTCTAGGAATGAGTTCATTGCTCAAACTCAACACTTTGACCCAGTATTTATAATGATCGCTGGTAACTGGGAAAACTCGGATGATTTACTTGGCTCATTAGAGTTCCTGGTTGACCAGGCACGAAAACTCGGATTATATCAGCAATCTGGTATTAGATAACTCGGTTGTAAGACCACATACCCTTTCACCACTTGAGATTAAAAATAAGAAAAGCAAAAAAAAATGGGGAGTGAAAGAAACAATATTTTGATAAGAGAGCAAATCCTCTGCAACAAGCTTAAATAACATTAAACGGAAACTGCGTTCAAAACATACAGCTGGTTAGAAATGGGCCCACATTTAAATATAAAAGAAGACACATGTATTAAAACTCCCACTTAATAATAAATTGATGAAGGTCTATATGTAAATTCATGGCCTTAGAGTGTGGAGGAGCCGTATCCTCTAGTCTTCATTGTTGGTGCTCCACTAGTAGTTCAAGACACAAAGAGGTGGGACTCATACATTTTTTTGCATGTTGACTTTTCAAAAAATATGTGGATCCCACCTCCTTTGTGCGTTGGAGCACCAAGATTGTGGACCAGAGGATGATACGAATCCAGCTATGTTGGCGATTAATTCTTGCACCTTAAGCAGAGAAGATATACTTTTTAAAAGCAATTCTGCGGGTGGTGGCTGGGGATGTTAACGATTCCTCCATCTACTTCAACTCTCTTTACGTGGGTTAACGACTCCGTCGCATATAGCTCTGTTGCCGATAGAAGGACAAGAAGAGGTCTGCCTCCGATAGAAAGACATAGGGAAAGGGGGATGAAGTTTTAAGCGCTCTCTCTCTCTCTCTCATTTGCAGAACCCTTGAGAAGTGAGAGAAATGATGGGATTGGAAAAAATAAAATAAGATTTTGAAAGCCTTAAAATCAAGGAAGTATGAGATTAGGAGGATGGCGGGATATAGAAAAAGATAGAATAAAATTGAAAGCTTAAAGTAGGGGTGTAGGAGGTGATGACCCTGGGAGATAGAGTAAAAAAATAATTAAAAAAATGAAAACCTAAAAAATAAGGAAATAGGTTTTGGAATCCGAAATGCTAGAGATTTGGATAGGTTTTCTTTCTTTGGTGGTACCTATGGGTATTATTATTTCATAAATTATTTTTTGAAATAATAACATATTTTATACTAACCAATTGGTAACCAGGATGATTTAGCAGATAATTGGGATCAGCAAAATTCCGAATCACCTGCCCAATCCAAGTTTTAAAACACTCCTTTTGCCTAGACACAAGGATATGTAATTTAAGGTTCTCCAAGGTCAAGGATTCTCTTTTCTATTAAGATATTTTATGATGTTTGCCACTTCTGAATCTTCAATACCATCATTTGTAACCCTTATTCCAATTATAATTCTTTACTTACTTCGTGCTATTGCTCCTAGTCCTATTTAGGTATTTTCTTTTGAAACCGCAACATCTACAATAATCTTGATCCACTCTTCTTCTAGAGGCTGCCAGTGTGTGTCATCATTTAAGTTTTTTTCCTAAGAATTGTGGATATGGTCACTTTCTTTCTCCCTTTGTAGATTCTCTAATTCTTTCATTAACTGACAAAAAAATAAAACGCAATGATATTAGCAGAATCATACTAATCATTTTCTAAATATAACATCATTTCTTGCTTTCCAAATGTTTCAACATAACATTGCTATACTTTGTTTTATTTGTTTGACAACCTATTTATCTTGATAATTACTGCACAACCATTTCATTAAAAATAAAGTTTTATTTATTAAACCTGATAGACAAATAAGAATCATGCCATATGTTAACAATAGCAGGGTAATATACTGAACAATGAATAATAATTTTCGGATCCCTTTTTCTTTGCATAAGGGACATAATGGTTCAATTATGACTTTTTTTTTAAAGAAAGCCTGCTTGTTTATTAGGTAAACCTTTCTTACAAGCTTTCCACATGAATAGTTTTATTCTTGGTTTTACCTCTAAATGCCATATATTTTTCCAAGCATTTTTATTGGGGATGAGATTATTATTTATAGAATTTGAGCTTTCCTCTCTAGTTGCTATGGTATAGGTTAATTTGACTCTAAATTTTCCAAATTTATCATAATGTTATATTAGAGTATCCTCTTCCCCATTATGAGATAAGAGAATTTCCTAATTGCATATTTTCCTTGTAGTTGTCCTATAGTGGATAGATCTTATTTACTACCATTTTGATTAAATATTTCTAAGACCTTTTCAATAGCACAATCTTCCGGTGGTTTTTGTGATTTAAATTTAAAATTTGGAAGATTTCATATTCATATTCATGGATCTTCTCATATGTTTATTTTTGTGCTTTTACCTACCTCTCATCTTATACCCTTTAGTTAGAGAGATCCCTCCCCTTGATGATGCTTTTCTAGGCCCATGAACTATTTTGACTTGTTTTTGCTTTTAGAAAATCACATTTAGGGAAATATGACTTTAGAAATCTAACCCATAAGGTATAGGATTTGACATAACTCTCCAAGCGTATTTTGCTAATAACAAGGATGTGTTGAATAAGTGTATATCCTGAAAGCCCATACCTCCATTGGCTTTATTTTCCCTCATTTCTTTCCAATTTACTCAATTGATTTTAGTTTTTTTTTGTTTCTGACCTCACCCAGATCTTCTTTGTTTTGCATTTATTAGATGATAAATTATTTTTGGAGAAGCATGACATGGTAGATACTGGAATAGTTGAATATACTTATTTGATTAGGATTTCATTCCCTATTGGGATAACATATTCCCTTTCCAAACTTGGATTTTACTTAGCATTCTTTCAACTACATGGGAAAATAGATTGATTCTACTTTTGCATATGATATACAGAAGGCTTGTGTATTTTTCAGAGTTTTTGGCCATTTTCTATACCTAGGTTCTCACTAATTCTATTACTCAAGCTTTGAGGGGTGTTCCTACTGAATTTTATCTCAAATTTGTTGTTTTCCTCCAATGTTTTTTGATATATTCCTAGGCTCTCACATAGCTATCTAGCTCAATTTCCATTTGCTTTGCTAAAGATATAACAATTGCTTGTGAAAAGATCAGTTATCGAAAGAGCATTTCTCCTTATTTTAATTATTTGGATGTCCCATCTTTTTTCCTTTTCTTACAATGTACTTGATATTTCTTTGGCACAAATGAGAAATAGAAACGGGGGTAAAGGCTCTCATTGTCTAATCCCTCTAGTTGGAAGTATTTTCTTGCCCGAAGACCCATTTTTCTAGTACTTGAAATGACATTGAATTCATATATTAATTTGATATCAATATTCTCCATTATTCATTGGATCCCATTCTTTCCAATACTAAACCTACGTATCTCCACTCAACTCTATCATATGTTTTGCTCATATCTATTTCAATTGTCATACAATTATGGGTTGTTTTATTTTTCTCCTGAAATTACATCTGTTATAATTACCAAAAGAAAAAAAAAACGAAGAAGAATCCATTATATTATTTAAAAATGGATTGTAAAATCATTAACCACTTTCTCCTTAAAGCAACTTCTATTCTAGCTATTGTTGTATTCCTTTACTAATGTATATATTTCAGATTACTTAACAATTTCTTTCACATAACTAATATTAAATGAGGAAGCAATAATCAGTTTTAGAAAAAAATTTCAAAGAACTAACTTGGTTCCATGGCGCATATCTAATAATATCATCTAATACCAACTAATAATTATTTTGTTTAAAAATATATTAAAAAGCTATATATTTTAACAAGGGAGCAAATGTCCTATCCAAGATGGTGTCCAAGGCACCAAGGGACGTCATATGGAATAAAATGGATGGGAATTTGAAATTTTATCTAACGTCCACCCATTTTATTCCATATGACGTCCCCTGGTGTCCTAGACACCAAATACTGGACACAACATTTATTTCCTTTTAAAAATTGCTAATGGAAACAGGTTGCAAAAGTAGTCACTTTAATAATGGAGGGGATGTTTTGTCCAGGATTTGGTGTACAGGACACCAGGGACCTCATATTGTATACAATGGGTGGGTGATGCATTTTTTTAATATGGAATATGCATTTTATTCCATATGATGGCCCCTAGTGTCCTGGACACCAAATCCTGGACAGAACATCCTTTCCCCTTTAATAATATCTATCATAATTTATAACCCACAAAACGGATCCTGTCCTGCTGCCTTATGACCTGTTAAAGGTCCTGCCTGGTTAGGTAGCATGACACGTTGGTGGCAAAAAAGTGAAGTACACTTTTTGATAGATGATTTTCACTTTTTCGTGCCAACGTGTTGTGCCACCAGCTAGGCAGGACCTTAACAGGCCATAAGGCGGCAGGACAGGATCCTTTCCCCCCACTTTGATATCTCCGTTATTTTAAATTTTGGTTTTCATACTCAGAGTTTTTGAAAGCAACTATTTTTAAAAGAGAAAGGATGGCGTCCAAGACACCAAGGGGGCATCATATGGAATAAACTGCATATTCCATATTCAAAAATTGCATTACCTACCCATTTTATTCCATATGACGTCCTGGTGTCCTGGACACCAAATTCTAGATAGAACATCCTTCCCATTTTTAAAATGGGAAATCATCTGCTATACCCATTTGTATGTCCCCATACAAAAAGGTGAGGTGTATAGGCTTAAAACTGTAAAAACAGTTTTCAAATGAAAAAAGGAGAATGATTGTTTGTTTTGAGACAGACCTCTAAAGGCATGCCATTGATTCACACATGATGTGTTTTTAAATTTGTTGTCTCTTATTGACCACCTATTTATTCAACTGTAACAATTTTTTTGGACCCTTTTACCCCCCAAAACAACACATGCATGTCTGTTTATAATTCACCACATACACTACAGAGGCATTTTTATCACAGAACATTTGCTTCAATGAAAAAATAAACCAGCAAATGCTCCGCAGATTTGGTGCAACCCCTAAGGTCAGACCGACATTAGGGGCTGACACATCAGCGTTGAAAAGTGATTTAAACTTTTGGGGGATGCTTTTCACTTTTCGGCACTGATGTGTCGACCCCTGATGCTGGGCTGACCTAAGGAGCCTCAGATTTGGTGCAACCCTTTTCAGGTAAGATTAAGTCAGCCTAACATCAGGGGCTGACACATCAACACTGAAAAAGTGATTTACACTTTTTGGGTGATGCTTTTCACTTTTCGACACTGATGTGTCAGCCCCTGGTGCTGGACTGACATAGTCTCACCTTAAGGGGTCATACCAAAGCCTTAAGGGACCTAAGGGGATTGTACCAAATCCTTGGGACAGTAAAAATGTGACTGAGTTTAGGTATGCATGAATTTCGTACAAAGAGGTGCAAACGGCACCCGAGGCTGATGCATCAGCTCCGAAAAGTGATTTGCACTTTTTTGGGGGCCCTTATCTCTTTTCGGCGCTGATGTGTTCACACCCTAGCGTCGTTTGCAACTTTTTGTACAAATTTCATGCACTCCTAATCTTCCATGATAAAAATGGGTTTTAAAGGCGTGTTAAAACCATTGGGGAAAAAAAGTGTTCAAATGAACATTTGCTCCCTATTTAAAAGTATCATCAAATTCGAAAAATCATCACATGTCAGTCTGTGGTGTGAGGACACAGAGGAACTTATTGTTTTGGGTGAAGTAGATTTCAAGCTTGCATTGGGTGCCTATTTGTTAGAGACATGTGTCGGGTATTAAAAAACAAGGGAGACGAAATTTTCGTACTTCCATCGGTTACTCTACATCACAGCATTTACCTTATTCGGGATTTTATATACACCAGTCATTACTGCCCAAAGACAACTACATTATTAAACTTCTAGTAATGCTGTAGTATACTTTATCACCATATTGGAATAAGTTTACAAACCAGATCGATACAATCACCCAAAGGCACTGAGAGAACTACGTGTGAAAGATGCTCCTCGCGAGCTTCCAATGAATTGGGGTCATGCCGGCTAATCTTAAATTTCAAACTTTAGCTAAGTTCCTTGGAAACTCCGAATTTTGATTTATTTTGTTGTTTCAACCGACCACGTACGTTAAGCTCGGAAGGACCACATGCTTCATCTACCATATAAGTGCTCACCCAAAGTCTCAACGAACTAAGTTGAATGGCCCTGATCATGGGACACTGCTACGCTTCAAAGCTCCCCTTCTCTATCTTCCTCCTTACTTTCATTGCCATATCATCTTCCACCATGGAAGAGCGTAGAACCTACATCATATCCACATGGACAAATCAGCCATGCCGACACCTTTCTCCACCCATCACAGCTGGTACACGTCGACACTCTCATCCCTATCATCACTAGATGGCATCCTCCCAACCCATCTATACACCTACAACCATGTGATGGACGGCTTCAGTGCTGATCTGTCAAAGTCTCAGCTTGACCAGCTGGAGAAAATGCCAGGTCACATTGCCACGTACCCAGAGACGTTTGGTCAGCTCCACACCACCCGCACCCCAAATTTCCTAGGCTTGAAGAAACACACCGGATTGTGGCCCGCCTCTGGATTCGGGGATGACATGATTATTGGTATTGTTGACACTGGAATCTGGCCAGAGAGTGAAAGCTTCAACGATCAAGGCATGCCGCCGGTACCAGAGCGATGGCAGGGGGCTTGTGAGAGTGGGACGGAATTCAACTCCTCATATTGTAACCGGAAACTCGTTGGAGCTCGTTCATTTACTAAGGCGATGAAGCAAAGGGGCCTAACCATTTCAACTTCCGATGACTATGAATCTCCAAGGGACAACTTTGGTCATGGGACTCACACGTCGTCCATTGCCGCGGGGAGCCGGGTGCCAGACGTAGACTCTTTCGGGTATGCAAAGGGAACCGCTATTGGGATCG
This sequence comes from Platanus orientalis, assembly GCA_025762735.1. Taxonomy (NCBI): domain Eukaryota; kingdom Viridiplantae; phylum Streptophyta; class Magnoliopsida; order Proteales; family Platanaceae; genus Platanus; species Platanus orientalis. The sequence continues at coordinate 5,227 of JAOXJP010032487.1, read as the reverse complement.
CACATATGGCCCGGATTGCAATGTACAAAGTATTTTTCTCAAACGACACATACGACACAGGAGCAAGCGACACTTTGGCTGGCATGGATCAAGCTATTGTTGATGGCGTTGATCTAATGTCATTGTCTTTGGGTTTCCATGAAACACCATTATACAACAACCCAATTGCACTGGGAGCTTTTGCAGCCATGGAGAAAGGGATCTTCGTGGCATGTTCTGCTGGAAATAGTGGCCCTAATGCTTACACAATCTTTAACGGTGCTCCTTGGATCACCACCGTAGGTGTAGGCACTATCGATAGAGACTATGTCGCTTCTGTGACACTCGGTGAAGGCATTGGAACCATCCATGGAAGGTCGATATACCCCGAGGATTTGTTGGTCTCCGGCGTTCCTCTCTACTATGGGTACGGCAATAGAAGCAAGGAGATTTGCAATTTCTACTCCCTCGACCTAAAAGATGTTGCTGGTAAGATCATTTTCTGCAATTTTAATAGTGAAACAAACGTTTCCCAACAGGTATTGGAAGTAAACAGAACAGGAGCTTCAGGAGCTATCTTCTCTACCGACTTTGCACAGTTCTTGCGGCCCCGTTTCTTTTTTATGCCATTCGTGGCCATAAGCCCAAAAGACGGAGAGGTAGTGAAGGAGTATATAATCAAGTCGTCACAACCACCCACTGTGGACATTAAGTTCCAAATGACAGTAGTGGGTACTACTCCAGCTCCATAGGTGGCTTACTTCTCTTCGCGAGGGCCTTATCGAGTAGATATTTTGGCTGCATGGGCGCCGAACAGGAAAGCTACACCAATTAGGAATGATCAGCTGCTCAGCGATTATGCCATTGAGTCCGGTACATCTATGTCATCCCCCCATCTTGTTGGCATTGCCGCATTGCTTAAAGCATCACACCGTGATTGGAGCTCAGCTGCCATTCGATCTGCATTGATGACCACTGCAGATGTGGTTGATCACTCAAATGGATTGATAATCGAAATGACCACCGGAACAGCGGGAACACCTCTTGATTTAGGAGGTGGACATGTAAACCCTAACAAGGCCTTGGACCCTGGTCTTTTTTATGATATTGAGGTACATGACTACATTAACTTCCTTTGTGCGCTAAACTACACAAGGCAACCGATAATGGTTATTACCAGGAGATCGAATTACACATGTGATGAGCCCAGTCTTGACCTGAATTACCCTTCATTCATTGTCATTCTCAACAACACCAACGCAGCTAACTATACCTTTAAGCAAGTATTAACGAACGTCGCTGATTCACCTTCTGTTTATCATGTTGTGGTGAAGTCTCCTCCAGGGATGAAGGTTGTTGTGGAACCTGTGAGACTCTCCTTTCGAAGCAAATACAGCAAAGCAGAGTTCTTTGTGACAATGGAAATTGATCTGGGAGAAACTAGAGTAGCAAGCGCTTACATAGGGAATTACGGGTATCTTAGCTGGTACGAGGTTAATGGGAAGCATGTTGTAAGAAGTCCCATAGTATCAGCATTTGCACCTTAAACCATTGTCTTTAAGGGGACCGGAATAGGTGCGGGTGTTGGTGCTATTGGTATTAATTTAATACTTTATCTTTAGAATGAAAATATCATTCGAATGTAAAGATGCCTTAACTTGTTAGTATGAAGATAATAATAGACCATTAACCCCGCCCCCTCGCCCCTCCCACAAAAAAAAAAAAAAAAAAGGCAAAGGATCATCTTCTGGTGAATCAGCAGGAACTTCCTGCTAAGTTTAATCACACCGTGACACGTCTTTGTAAGGAAAAAGGACCAAAAAAATGGGAGCGATTTATCAAAAGAAAAATCGGATAGGTGTCACTGTGTGGTTAAATCAGCAGGCACTTCATGCTGATTCACGGTACCAGCAGACGATCCGCTCCCAAAAAAAAAAAAAAAAGAGTAGAATATAATAATAAACATTATAATCGTTAATCAGGGCATTATAATGATCTAGGGCTTCTAAACCATTAACCGTTGTCAGTCCAAGACTATGTAATTGTGCTAGGCCATAAGCCTGTGGCCGAACTTAAACTTAGTTTTGCTGAAAACAGCAAGTCCTACCCATGGTCTTTTAGAGACAGCCGAACCCCGCCTAAAATGGAATCGTGAGTCCATGGGACCAACCTGGTCCTCGCACACCTATGCTTGGTTTATAACCTGTGTTTTACATAGAACTTGTGTTACACGGTTCTTTTGTAACCCAACTAAAATATATTTCTTCTGAAGAAGCAATGAACATTTTTAAGTTGTAGGGCTTGGCCTCAGCCCAATATGTTTCTTGTGCCAGGTTCATTTTCCAGCCCAAACACAACGGCAATGATTTCACAAAGGCCGAGTTTGGTGGCCACCTGTAATGAAATCATTCAATTTTAAATTTCAATGGCATTTGAAGCCATAAGATGATGGTTCAAAATTAGAAGTCATTTAGATTCATATGTTCTGTGACAAAAACTATCTTTGACCGTATATGACCGCACCTTGATGTTGATATGCTTAACCTATTTGTGAAAAGTCATATTTGTTTTCAAAGAAATTGTAAACTTGATATCACACGGCTGTTTGCGGTACTTCTTGCTTGTGATTTAAGTCACTAATAATACATCATCACTTTAATAGCATAGTAAGTAAGTGCAATATATTTTCGCTAAGCAGTTGAAAGTGCAGCTACCAGTTACTAGTTTTATGATCAAGAAAACAAGTATACTTTATGGCACGATTATAAGAAAAATGTATACTTAATAGGGTACATTGTTGTAAAACAGAGAAATGGCATTTTATTAAAATGAACATAGTTGTGATAAAGATGTATAGATAGAACTGTAGGTTAAACCCAACATTATAAGGCTGCACAGGGGGCCAAGGCAGCCCAAGCTGGTCCATCCCTACTCAGTGAAAAAATTGGTGAAAAAGCCCAGCCCAAGTAGAACTTAAACTTAGGCCGGGCTTGGGCTAAATTGGCCCTCTCAATGCTTAAGGCCCAACACCTGAGACTTTATATTTATATATAATGTCTAATTTTTCTTCTAACCACCAGAGACCCCAAATTTGGACTCCTAAAAGGATGATATACATAAGTTCTTGATTTAATGTTCAAGCCAGTCAATTGAACCCATCAAGATAGCTAGCCGGCTTAACGGTCTCTATCCAAAAATGAACCAAATGGTTCGGGTCTATTCAGATCTATCTGAACCTGAATTGTGTCAAACAATTGGTCGGGATCTCACAACTTAATCAGGTCATTCAGGTTGCTCTCCAGATCACACAAATGGGTTGCACATTTGGTTGAATTCGAGTAAACATCATAACAATATTATCTGTTATTAAAATACTCTATCTTTTAATGTGTGATGATCTTAAAAATGTTTTATTATCTACAATATATTTATTTTCCTTATAATGTAATTTGGAAGCAATTATTTTAACTAACTACATTGCTTGTGCAAATTCACACAGGTTCATTTGCTAGTTGATAAGGTGTTACAATGATGCGGCTAGAACTATGTTATACCAGATAATAACGACAGCATAATAATGGCCATTTTCTTGTTAAAATTTTCCATTAATTGCAATTACTATTATCCTAATAATTTTTAATTACTCTGTTGAAATCAAATATTAAAATACTACATCTTTAATAATATCTATTTTAAAGCCCTCTAAAATCGTAGTAGTTTAACCTTGGTTTCATTCCTTTCTTAAAAAATAAATAAATAAATAAATCTTTATGAAAACCATGCAAATCTATTTTTGAGGTTTTTTTTTCATTCAACAATCCAAGCTTTGTATTGGCTGCCTATTTGTAAGATACACGTGTTCCGTATGAATACAGGGAAGGCAAAACAAGTGGTTCTCAGAAGGCCATGGTAATTACTTCTCAGGCAGTTGTGTTGTCTAATTAGTTAGAATGAAGACTAACATAATCTTCTTTAGATAGCTGAGTATATTGGTAAATTTGATTTCACATTTCTTCCTCTAGATTTCTAAAGTGCACATAAATGCTAGAATCTGCTTAGCACAGGCCTATTCAGGGTTTGACTGGGCCTCAAACAGATGAGGCCTATCAAGCTGACCATTCTTGAAGGCCAGCCCAATTTTGCTCTAACAACCTCTAGCTGAGAGTCTTTCAAGGATATTACCACTTTTTTTTCTCTTCCTTTATTTAGAAACTCCTCTGTACATTCACATGGCTGCAATGGGCCTAGAAGATTAACGAACTCAGTTGATCCAATGCAACCTTACAAAGAGGGTTTTAATTTTCATTTTTTTTTTTTCCAAATCTTACAAAGAGTTTGTGCCAAGCTCCCTCCCCCCTTTTGGAAATGAGAACTCTTTATTAATTATTATGGAACTTGGGTAGAAGATTTTTGCATCAGTGTGCAATATCCTTTGTAACGAAGGCAGCATATTTCCTGTCCAGTTAATAGGTTCCTGGAAATTTACTGCATGCCTTGGTAATGCATGGGTTGCATTATTTTTCAACCGATTATTATGTCTAAATTTTCTGAAATTAAATATAGGAATAATCTTCTTGCGATCCTCAGAACATAACCGCCTTTCACTGGAACACTCCTCCAGATTTCCTCTCAATGAACTAATTACTCTCATAGTTTTCTTTCAGTATTATTTTAGAATTGTAAGCCTGAACAATGGCATAGGTTTCTTGACTTCATCCTTACCAGATTCATTCGGGAGAGAACATTGTATTGATTTGGCAAAAGCCCAAGCCTTGTACAGGACTGTAGAATTTACAGTAAGGTGGGTCCGACCTGTGAAATGACAAGAAGGTTCAAATCTGAAACAAGTCCAGCCCAAGACTAAGAAATTGCGGACTGTTAGGCCATACTTATCCCAAAAAATAAATGAAAATAAGAAAAAGAGAAAAGAAAGTACCAAGCCATAAGCCCAGGGCCAAACTTAAGCTTAGTTTTGATGAAAACCTCAAGTCATCAATATTAAGTCCAAGCCCAACCCATGGTCTTGCAGAGACAGACAAGCCCTTGCACACCCCTAAGATTGGTTAAAACTTCGTTCCATTTTTTTTTCGGGGGAGCGGGGGGGCCTTTCTATTTCCACCACAGTTTTTACTAAGTCCATCTCACTTAAAACCTCATATTTTTCTTTCCTAAAATGCACCATTGTACACAGTCTATACTAACCTTTTGAGTGAAAAAAAAAAGGGAGAAAACTGTGGATTTTTAAGTC
>JAOXJP010032476.1:0-16762 GCA_025762735.1 Platanus orientalis | reverse complement strand
ATTTTTACAATATTTCTTTTCGATATTTCCGACATTTCCGATATATGTCTTATTTTGGCCTGACCGATATTTCTACCGACATCGACATTTTAAACCTTGGGCACAACAAAACTAGACACTGAGATCCTTACAGATGCGCTCTCCTGAACTCCCTAAACCTCTTGAGGTTTTCCTTCATCATGACCAAGTAATTCCACTACAAGGAGGTCATGTAGCTCATCAACTCACTCCATCTAATGACTAATCCTCTTGTGGCTTGTTCTGATGCACAGTGTCTTTTATAAGCAAAGAATGATCTATCTGACTAGGACATTGTTCAGGAATTACAATAGGTACCCCCTCAGTCACATCCTTCTCATGAATAGAACTAGGGGTAGGTCTAGAGGTGCTAGGACCTAGAATGAGTGGCTGTCCACCAATAGAGGCTCCTAGCCTAACATCCTCACACTTAGGATCTAGAAAACGTAAAGGAGAAAGCCTCAAACACTTCTCCATGTCCTGGATTAGTCAATAGGCCTCCTCTAAGGTGATGATATAGTAAAAACAGAGTTCTTTTTGCATCTCAGGTCTAAGCCCTTCTTTAAATCTAGTGATGGTTGTCTCAAGACTCTCATAGACTCCACATCTCAATCTGCTATCATCAAACCTCATGATGTAGTCCTCTACGCTAGATGAACCTTGGCGGACTGCGTTGTACTGCTCAAGAAGTCTAGTATGATAATAACATAGAACATACTTCTCTTTGAGCATATCTCACATGTCTACCCAACTAGTAATGGGTCTTTCACGTCTCCAATAAATCTGCAACTCAACTGACTCCTAGTAAAGTTACGCTAACCCAGCTAGATTCATCTTAACAAATTTAACTTGTTTGTGAGGGGAAATATCATACCAATCAAAGTACTAGTCCATCCCTTGCATCTAGTCCAAGAAGTACTTGGGATTTAAGCACCCATCAAAGGTGGACACCTCAACCCTCATTGACTTCAAGGCTATCTCTTCAAGGTCTCTACGATCTCTTAATCCATTCCCCTCCTAAAACTCACTCATGATACGGGGAACCAACTCTCTACGGATTTTCATGGCTCGAACCAACCTATCCACTTTTTCTATTAAGTCCCTAAAGATTGGGTTAAAGGCTAGGTCCTGAGTAAGTTGGGAGCTAGTTCCTTCTCCTAGGGACATCCTGATATGATAATTAAGTCCGGACTTAGTGGGCATACACCAAAGGACTAGGGATAATCATACTCTAAACTCTCTAAGAGAATGCCTAAACTCTTAAGTGCTGAAAATATCTAAAACACTAAAGAAAGTGTAATGGAATGCAATGCATGTAAGAAAATGCAAAAAAAAAAAAACTAACCTACTATGCAAAACTACACCTAAAATGCAACCTAAGGGTGATTAATACCCTAAATCTAGGCTCTGATACCAAATTTGATGCAACATGCATGTAAGTAGGTGAAATGTGTGCTTGGAGATCAAGTTTAGATAATAACAAGCATAAAAATATAACCAAGATTCCTACTTACACCATGTGACGAGAGCATCAAATAAATAACAAAGTTATATTAGACATGCGAAACTAAGCCAATAAAATACAAATGAAATAAGACTAAGCCTAAACTTAAATCAATCCAAAAGATACAAGGAAATCAGCACTAAGTTTAATGTAAAAGAGTAGGGGACATGAAATCTAGTCACACTAGATTTTTTTTTTTTTTATTACCTGTACTGTGCACTCACCCGACCTGGTTCATTGGTTTGGTTAGACCAGAATTAGGTATAAAAAAAAAATTATTGTCACATACCTCCCTGCTGTAAGAACAAGAAACCATAGAACTCATTGTCACTACTTCAAAATTCCTCCAAACACTTCCAAATCTTAGAAACAAACCCTTTTCAATGATTCATATTGCAATATACCAACGAAAATTGCGAAATAACTCTAGAAAAATTTTAAAAAATTATTGATTTTGTCTCATCAGGTATTTCACCCGAACAGACTTTCCGGAGAGATTTTGGCTTGCCGGCAACTCAAAAATGTCGGAGGATGGTACCTTTTGATTTGTCTTCGAGTCAGAAATGCGCTACAACTGACATATCTTGAAACCTCCAAGTAACGAATCGTTGGTGATGAAATCAGCGGAGGTAGAGTTGGTAAACAAAAAATTTTACATGAAAAATTGTAAAAAAAAAAATGAGGAATAGAATCATTTTAACCTAAAAGGTATGGGCTGGCCTCCACCACCACTATTAAACTTGGTAAAAACCAAGTTCCTTTCCAGGGTTTTACACCTCCTAGCCGAACACAAAAAGGGTGGCCCAGTGCACGAGGCTCCCGCTAATGCGGGGTCTGGGGAGGGCAAGATGTATGCAGCCTTACCCCCATTTCTGGAGAGGCTGTTTCTGTGACTTGAACCCGCGCCACTAGGGACGCTAACAGTAAGCCTTACCGTTGGGCCAAACCGCCCAAAGAAGAAGAAAAAAGCTAAACTAATTTCAAAACTTGGTTTATTTTATAATAGAGAAACCTGGTCGTGTCAGTCTCTTATATAGACTCCCACAACTAGGTTTAATACAAAATAGGGCCCTGTGGACCAAAATACCCCTAATCACTCATGTGTATATCAAAATATACCCCTAACATAAAAAAAGACATAAAAACCCTTTGTTAGACAATCCTGAACAAAAATACACTCACATAAATGCACCCCCTACAAGAGACAAAAGTAATGTGAAGCCAAATAAAAGAAACATTACTACTAATGAAAATATATCCTAAACAAAACTAAAAATATGCCTCAGGCCTGTGGGCCCCTATTTGAACCAAATTAATGGTCTAGCTCTTCTGCGGCATCTCTGATAAGTCTGGAAAGCACTCCTAGACCTGATGTCCTCATCAAGAGGGTTCTTAAATCAATGTATTTTGTCTTTGAATAAAAACTCAATTTTTATTTCCCTCTTTTTAGAGATCTTCCCATCAAACATGGGAGTGGACATATCTTCAAATTGTTAAGTTTTGGTGTACTTAAGATATTTCTAATCTCTTTCCATAGCTATTGAGTTTATCAAACTCAATAATCACATAATGTGGTGGTGGATTTTAGGGTCTTTATATTAGGACTGAACCTTTCAACAAGCTTCTTATTTTCTTGGTTAAGGAATGATCAAGTGAATCATAATTCTTATCCAACTGGTCCAAGACATGAAGGTTTCATTATCATGTTTTTAGAATAATATAGTCGAGGCTTCCCATCTTTCTATGCAAGGGATAGTGGCCAAGCTAACTTTGAGATACTACCAAGCTCAGACTCAATTCCTGTCTCTCAATGGAATTGCACTCCCCATCGAAGAAGAGTTAATGCCCCATTAATGATAAGGGATTCAAAACTTGCAAAATCAATAAAACGTTCTTCGTTTATGGACAAGGTTCTCATTCATTCAAAGTCAAAATACAAGGATATTCACCTACAAAGCCAAGTGGTTCTTACATCCTCATGGGAAACCACTAATCATGGTTGTCTTGATACAAGGACCCAAGCAGTTATCCCTTATGAAAGACAAGCCAATCCTGATATTGCATGGATCTTAGTGATATTAACCACAATCCAACACAAAGAGAATGAGAGTGTGTGATGTGCAGCTCCATTAATAGCTTCCTTCCTCATCTTTTAGGGTTCTTATTGTGCCTCTATAAGTCCACATTTTTGGGCTTTAAGAGCTCCTCCATGAGCTCTTGCATGGGGCTTGAGAGCTCTGTCAAAGATCTCAGTCATCCCCTCCTCTCCTCTCTCATCTTTTTTTCTTTCTTCTCTTCTTTATGTATGAGAAGACATGATGGGCTGTCCCATCAATCTCCCTCATATATGCATGTATATTCTTTGGTCATGTCTACCAATCTCTCATGGACTTAAAGAGTCCAAGTTCAATGAATTTCATGTTCCCAATACTAGGTTAGGTAAGCTTTGGGCTTAAGGTGTATAAACATAAATGGGTGTTAGTCCATTATATTTTGTGAGATGCCTACTCTTTGCATGTTTTATGGGGCTTGCAAATTTTGTCTCTCCTAGACATTTGTCTTTAGTAGACCTTACCTCTTGTAGATGTATGTTGGTCTACTGCAAATCATGTGTTGGCATATAAAAATTTGTGAAATGACAAATTTACCATCATCGCAAAGAATGAATAGTGCTTCGCGAAACAGGGTCAAAATCATGACACTGCAAAGACAAACTTGGTTTGCGATGGATGAACAGTGCATCACGATGACACACGGTTTGCGATAATGCAAGCTTCACATGAAATAACATTCCATAAAGGATGAATAATGTTTCACGAAGACAAGTGTATCATGATGGATGAAGCCATAATCCCCAAAATTGCTATTCCATGCGGCATAAATCCCGAGGAATCACAATGGAAGGTGTTTTAGACTCCAGAAATACCCAGAAACCTAACAAAAAAAGTCTCACTCATGCAGGACTTCTTAATCTGTACAGATCTCGAAAATATGTGCAATCCCATTCCAAATAAGAAACCTACTGCATATAGAACTCTATTATATCAACAAAAATCCCACATATTAGGGGATTAAATGGAGTGAAGTTGGAATCTCACACGATTATGAAATTGTATGTGGATGCAAAGTCTCTTCAACAACCAATAAAAGATTGCCACGTCAGCTAGTCTTCAACTATGATAACTGCAAGCTAAAAACAAGGTACCAAACATGTAGTAGAGTCTTAGAAGGAATCAAGTTGCAAAATCTATATAAAACCTATGTTCCATACGTCCCATAAGCTTTTTTTGGGCACTCAAGATTTCAAGCATACAAGTTTTCCTACTTCACGTTTTGGCATACTCCCACATGTCCAAGGCTCTCTCTCTCTCTCTCTTGCTCACGATTTGATCATCTTCTTCCTTCAAGGTACTTCAAGTTCATGCTAATCATCACTAGTTGCTAGCATGTCCATATTACCTCTGCAAAGCTCCATGGAGAAGACATACGCTCAAGGATTCGTAGCTGCTACCAAGGTTAGGTAAGTTGAGAAGAATTGTGAAGAGAAGAGCACCATACGCTTTGTATATTCTATGTCATATTCAATAAAAACTTCATATATTTTTCATGCATTCTTGCTTTATACAAGTCAAGAAATGAGTTAGAAATCAAAGGTTTACCTATTAAATCGCTGTAATTACCTTTAAGAGATTTGGAGTAATGGTTCCCCACATAAAATAATAAACCACACCTCTTAAGGTAAGGTAATTTGAACACTTTGAGTTTCAATCTTCTTTTGGAAAGCAACAAAATTTGGTGTTACACCATGCTTATTTCAGACTTCGGTCTCTCGTAGAACTTGTTGTCTCGCAGACCTTGCCTCTGGCAAACAATGGTCTCTCTTACAAACCTTGGTTCTCTTTACAGTACTTCGTCTCTTTGTATAGCTTGGTTCTACATGCAAAACCTTGGTCATCAGTTCATTCTGGCTTGCTCACAGAAATGTCACAACATACCGCATTATTCTACGAGTGCTCATCTTCTTTGCATAAAGACTTCACTTTCAAAACCCAACCAAAATATATTTTGCAAATGGTTTCAAAACCATTTTTTACATTGAAAATTCATTAAAAAAACCAAATTTAAAACACTATTTTTCAGCACGTCACATCATTGTAATTTATTGGATGAGCAGAGTCATCTATGTATGATGTATGCAGAGTGTTGTATACGAAGAATCAACTTTAGCAATGATTTCTAGCCATAAGATTTAAGGCCTTGTCAAATGGATTTCACAACTCTACCATTGTTTTCTGCAACATATATATATATATATCAGTGTTTCTTATTTATTTATTTGTTTTCCATTTTTATCCCAACCCTGGTAAAAGGTAAATATTATGTTAAATTGGTAGCTGACACAAAATTTTTTAGCCAAAAGAATTTAAATATGAATCATGAATATTCGTTGTTCCAATCTTCTGCTAGGGAATCTCTAGAAATGATGGGTTACTAGCACAAACTAGAAATTAAATACCCTGAAACACTCAAACAAGAGAAGAAGATGATACAAACGTTTTGCTAGGAGAGACTCAATCAACCCAAAATGTTCAAGAGAGAGAAGTCCACATGTTTGGAATGTTTCTTCTTTCTTCAATTGATTCTTTAAAAAAAGTTAGATGATCCCCCACTACAAAAGAAATTCCCAACTTTATAAACCTAAATTCCCCTTGCTTACCCAAATTAGCCACCTTTCTAAACTTTAGGCAATCAAAGAGATTTACTTTTATTTAGCTATCTTCTTGATTATCTTAGTATTCTAGAATCCTATTGAAATAACAACAATAAACTATGAATAGAAATAAATAAAATAAACAACTAACATAGCTGGATCACTATTACGCACATCTTGGACTCTTATTTTGGTGGTCCACACCTCTATGGTAATCCAAGACTGTAGGCCTACATTAGTTACATTATAATGTGTAATAAAAAATGAGCAAGGGTAACTAGGGCATCCCTTGGAAGCAATTCATGGCTTCGGGATCAGGTTGAAACCAGATTACGTTAAAAAGTAGGCAAGCAGTTCCACATAATGAATGAGTGTGGGTAAAGTAGCAAATCTAAAAGAAAGGGAGTTAAAATAATATACCATCAAGTGGCGAAGTGGTAGGGAACAAAGCTAAGGAGATTGATGGCTACAAACTTTGCTAGCAAGAGAAGTCAATGACAGAAATAGGGTAGGATGATAGTAGATATAGATCTAAAGATAAGGAAAAGAAAAAATTTAGAGACATAGAAGTGCTAGAAATGAAGCTAAAGAACATTCCGTGAGGTTAAATTTGAAGTGTGTGTGACATTCATTGCAAGTTAAGTACTAAGGATGGTGAGATAGGCATTTACATACTAGAATGAGAAAAATGAATCATAAAAATATAAATGTTAGATGGCTTAAGAGTTAGATTCAAAGAATCTTCGTGAAAGGCAAGAAGAACCAAAGAAGGTGGAAATTATTTTTAAAAATTATCAAATGTGAATCATGTTGAAAATGTTGGTTTATAGGAAACAATAGTGCTTGTGAGATTGAAGATAATAGGATCTTTTGTAAAATTAGGTTGTATGAAGTTAGATAAGTAATTTAGAAAAGGTTGGAAAGGATTTAGGACCAGATGTTATCCCAAGAGAGGTATGAAAATACATAAAGATCATTCCTCAACTTATTTATTCATTCAACAGGTTTGTTGCAATAAAAAAAATGCCCAAGGAATGGAGCAATAGCTGTTTGATGCCTTTCAAAATAAAATGAAAAACTTAAGAGCAAGCACTAGTTATCATAGAATTAAGCTTATGAACCATATTGTGAAGCTTTGAGAGAGAGTGGTTGAGCATAGTTTAAGTCATGAAACTAAAGTATCAAAAAATCAATTCAGATTTATCCTTTGGAGATTGACAATCAAAGATATTTTCATATGTGATTTAACAGAAAAGTTCAAAGAAAGGAATAAATTGAATTTTTTGATAGAGAAAGCATATGAAAGGGGGGTTTCCAAGAGATGTCCTCCGGTATTATCTTGAAAAAAAAAAAAGAGAGAGAGAAGGGTCTCGAGTATATGTACCTCCCTTCGTTGATTGCCCCACCCGGTTCACTGTTGTTGTTGGCCTACCAAGCACTTGCTTGCTATTCCTGGCACCTGCCAAGCGGACAGAGCTGACATAGTTAAGGTTATGTAGGTAGAGTTAAGAACAACTGGATGAGACATAATCAAGTTTTCAATCATGGTAGGATTATGTGTTGCCATTGAGTCATAACTCTTCTGATTGGTCTTAAATGAGTTGACTAGTCAAAAACAGGAGGTAGTTCCATTGTGATTTATTTACTAATGATACAGTTTTAATTGATAAGACTAGAAAAGGGTAAATGAATTATAACTATAAGGGCGTTTTAAAATCATAATGACTTAAGATAGGCCAGATGAAAACATAATTTATAAGAAGTGCAATTTTAATATGTATAAGAGTAGATATGAGGAAGTAGTGAAGATTGATAGTCAAGAGATATCTTGGAGCAACCATATGAAGAGGGAGTAATGGAAGAGAATGCTGCCCAAAAATTAGATTAGGTTTTATGTGGTAGAGGTGCATTTACAGTGTTATGTGTCAATTTCTAAAATGAAAATTTGAAGAGAATTTTATAATATGACTTAAGATGTGCCTTCTATATGGCCCAAATTGTTGGGCAACCTAGAAACAACACATGCATAGAATTGGTTCGAAGTAGTGTATAAAGACATGATGAGCCTTATATATGGCCCAAATTCTTAGGTAACCAAGAAACACCACATGCATAGAATTGGTTCAAAGTAGTGTATAAAGATTAAAGACATGATGAACCTTCTATATGGCCCAAATTGTTGGGCAACCAAGAAACAACACATGAATAGAATGGGTCAGTGGCAAGATTAGAAAGCATAAAAATTAATAAATAAACAGATAGACAGCACAAACTGGTGACAAGATAAGAAAAAGTTTATTGAGATGGTTTGCAATGGAGACCATTGAAAGCACTGATGGAAAAGTGTGTGATATGATGCAAATTAGAGGTGCTAAAAAGAAAAGGGTAAATGCCAAGAAAAATTGGTTAAAATTAATGTAAAAAGACATGATGTGATGGCTGAAAATCTATCTGAATATATGACCCAGCCAGGATATAGTAGAGAATGGTACATTGGGAGTTGTGTAGCCAATCCCAAGTCAGGATAAGGCTTCATTGTCGTTGAGCTATAGAACTCAAAATGGTGTTAATGACCAGGCCCATTATATTGATGGTTTAAAAACATGGGATGTAGGCCCATGATGAAAAAATACTCAACTCTTACAGCTTGTAATCTCGCATTAAACTTAAACTTGACAGTAATGTGACACCCCGCACCTGGATTACACACATAATACATACAAACATGTCCCACATGTTTCCCACACACTGGGAATGGTTTAAAAACACGAGTAATGAGCTGAAAACTTGACCAACTTTAGAGACAAATATGCACAAACCGAGGAAGAATTAGTGAGCACTATTTATGTTACTGGAAAGGTCTTAAGAGTCAAGATTCCAACAAAACAAACAGCGAGCGATTCCGATGTCAAACGAAGAAGTTATAGCAGTTTGAGTGCAAGAACGTAAGAAGTAAAAAAAAATTCGGCCCAGGACGATCGATCGGGAGGACCCTTGAGGGATAGGGCCTAGGTAGCTCGATGGATTGGAGGTAGGCCGATGGATCAGGCCTAGGCAGCTGGATGGATCAGGGGTAGGCCGATGGATCTGGCCTATGCAACCTAATGGATCGGGAAGCCATGCACTGAAAATTTTTAGAAACTCCAATTTTTGTTGGATTTCGTTTTTAGAAGTTGTCCAAACACGTTGGGACTTTTCCTAGCTTTATATAAGTGATGGAACTCAACTTAATTAACACAAAAACACAAAGAAATAAGGAAACGAAGAAAATCAAAGAAAGAACTAGGGCTTGGAGGAAACTTTAAAGATTTTGGAAGAGGAAAATAGAGAAAACACAAGTCTTGAAAATCCGATTTTCTGTAACAAGAGACACTTAACTTTGCAAAACATACATGTTTCATTGTTTTGTTTAGGTTCTTAGAAGTATTTTGATAAGAAATTTGTGCAACTAATGATGCAACAACCATGCTTGTCTTCCTATTTTTTGCTTATAAAGATGAGTTTTGATTCTCTACAAGTAACACTACAAGACATACTTGTTTTTATTGTTCTTAGGATCTTAGATTGTTTGTCTTCTGTTTGTATAGAGATCTAAATTGTTTATGCTCTAAATGGTTTTAAACTAAAGATTCACTGTTTTCAAAAGATATTTTTGTTTTGTAATAACCCAAGTAAACTATGCTTTGTTTTTCAATGATTCTAGGTTCTCAGATGATTTGATCTCTGTTTTTCAAAGTATTGTAATCGTTTTTCTTCAGTTTTTCTCCGTCTAAGTTTTTGCAGCTATTGCTTTAAAAATGGGTTATCTGTTTTGCAATAACTCTACATATTTTGATCTCAGATTTGCACTATATAAGTTATTAAGTATTCTTAAAAATTTGTTCTGTAAAGAAAAGTGCTTAGTTCATCTAATGTTTTTAAGATTAATATTTAAAGTTACATATTGGGCATGTTTGATTAATACAAATAAGAATCTATGTTTAGTTCCTTCAAATTTTGAAAGGATGTACCATGCCATACATATTTTTCTGCAAGCACCAACATCATTCATGATTTTGAAAAGATGGTTATTCTTAGATGTGCTTAGATGGCCAAACAAATTCTCTGTTTTACAAAACATGAATAGACTATGTGTTTTTACAAAAGAAAACATAAGTTTTGAAAGGAAAAAAAAGAAGATTTTGAACAGATAAGATTTGTTAGAAAGTAAGGCATGCATTCATGCATACTTTTTCTGAAGACATGTACTAGATTGTAATCTGAAAACTATTAGGATATGTCATACTTTGGGTTATGTATGTAATGTGAAGAACCTGTTCAACAGATTTATATGTGATCTTATGCTAAGTGATGTGAAAACCTGCCCAACAGGTTTATATGTGGGTTTGTATTTGTGAGATGTGATGTGATTGTGATAAGAATCAAGAAGGTTTAAAGAATATATACCCATAATGTTGCAAACCTAGACTCTATGAGTTTATGTGTTTATGAAAACCAGCCTATCAGGTTCGTATGTAGGCTTGTGTGTATTTATAATGTAAAAACTTGTCCAACAGGTTCATATGTGGGCTTGTGATGACACTATGTAATATAAATTCGACAAACTGGGTCATATGTGTGGAAGGTAAGAACCCAAGATGGGGTAAAAGTGATAAGTTTGGTTTGCGAAAGTTTAGAGATCCTAAGTGTGAAAGAAATTAAAATGTGAAAAGGTTTGAAACTCTTAAATAAATTTAAGTATTTAAAGATACTTAAAGGATTTCATGTGAAATGAAAGTTTTGGAATGATCTTAAATATATGAATGAAGAAGAGAACTCATAAATTAAGAAAAGTTAGGTAAGTATGTGAACCTTAAATATTTAGGTAGGATTTGTGTATTATAATGTGTGTTTGAATGAAGTAAAAGAATAAGTTAAGTATAAGTAAGATAAGTTATGGATTTCTCTTTAAGTATCTGCATGTGAAAGTTTTGATTTCAGCAAGTGAATGTAAGTTTTGTTGGAAAAGTACATTCAGAAAAGTATTTTGAAAAGCAAAAAATTTGTGAAAAATTTGTGCTAAGTCTTAATTATATTCCGGTGTGTTTTGTATTATTATTTTTTAGTTATGTACTGACCTATGTGCATCATTTTTTAGATTAACATGTTTTACAGGTATTGCCCAATGGAGGTAAAGAAGATATGATATGTGATGAGAAGCTTTCATTAGAGGATTTAGTTTATGTTTTTTGTTTAGACTTTATTTCAAACTTTGATCTTAGTTAGTGGTGTTTATTTCAGATTTAGTTTTATGTGAATCCGTACGAGGGAGATGTCAGTTTACTTTCAGTTTATGACCTCATGAATTTGGATTTTATTAATCTTATGATTCATGAGTTTTATTTTCAAAATGGTTTATGGAAAGTAATATTTGAAAAATTGATGACATGTTTATAAATAAGGTTTAAATTTCCTTCCACTCTATTAATGTGAGATTAGATGTGTGATTTCGATGTAATTACAATATGAGAAATGTTTCCACAAATTCGTAATGATTCTATAAAAAAAATCAAAAATTTACAAAACCCTTTAATAATGTTCTGATGTGAAGGGTCTTGAACATGTGTAAGAAAGAAGAGTATTAAGCAAATTAATATTCTGAAATCTCTTCTAGGGATGGGATTTTGTGACATTACATGTAGTTTCACCAAAAGGTCCAATTAGTCAACACGGCAATGAGCAATGAGGCAATAAAATACAACAGCAAAAAATGTGTCTTGTATGACTTATGCGGTCTGTAGGCTCAAAGACATGCCATATTGCGGTAAAACTATGTCACACATAGGCGACACTTTCTAGTTTAGGGTTATCAGCTGAACCATGACCAACTCATAGAGACTAGGGTTGTAAGTCGAAATCAGAGCCATGCATCCAGTCCTGGCCCAAGGCCATAACGCCCTTTGTAAATTTAAAATCCTTGAGACCAATAATAAATGGAACTAAGAGGCAAACCCAATCAGTGCAGAGGGTCGGTCCAGTCTGTATGATCCGGTTAACCTAGAAAAGACAAAACGTTTGGGTCCAGTGCAGGGGGTAGATCAGGCCTGCTTCTTCAATTTATCCAGCTGAACCTTCCAGTTAAACTAGAACGGTAAACGGAACAGATACGGAGTGGATGTAGGTCTCTACGTTTCAATTTAAGGTATATCCAATCCGGCAGAGGAACAACATTTGATAGGTTTTAATTAAGAAATCAATAGGGCGGAAAATCAATACAATCAAATATTTTTACCAATCGATTTTACTCAGAAACATTTCGGAAAAAGATCTCATAAATAATTCAAGTAAGGTCTAAACCTCAGATGGTCGAAGTTCATAATATCATTCACCACCCAAAAAAAAAAAAATCATCTCACCATGCTATGAAAAGTCATCTAAGCAGGCATCATTCACTTGGGTCTTGATCCACTGTAACACAATGTCCACAACAGTCCTCATTATAAAGAAAGAAGAGAAAAAGACATGCAGAAGTTGGCTTACCTCGTTATCATTTATGTAGCAAAAGCATTTCATGAAGGAATTTTATTGAAGCAGATGTTGAAAAGAACGTCGGTTGCAAGAAACGCTCCATGACCGGTCTGTCCACACCTTTCATATTAAGCACTGAATACATTAACAGAAAAGAGAACTAGGGGTTATTGATACAGTATTCAATGTTCTGAACCCTCCTTCCCTTCCATATATCCTCAAAAGTTTTATGCCTTACGTGATATCACCGCCATTCACCAACGATAAAAGAAAGAACTAGCGAATAAATCCGACGGGTGAGTAAACAGCAGATAATAAAAGTAAATAAAAAGTAAAAATTTGAAAAAATCAACTAATGAAAACATGGTACAAGGTTAATTCGACATAAAAAAGACCAAAATTAGAGAGATATTTTTTAAATAGTCTATTGACAAGAGAAATTAACTCCAAAAAAAGGCTTATTTCAAGAAAGAGAGATTATAAAAGGAGATAGAAATTATAAAAATAAATAAAAAGAACTGAAATATAATTTAATATATAACATATATATATATAGTAGCCTCTTCCCCCTGTTTCTCTTATCCACATGGACACTTTAATTAATTTTGTATTCATAAAACACCCTCTAAATCCCTCTTTTTTTTCTCTCAAAGATATTCTCATAGTCCCATGTCTTTATTCCTAATTTACCTAAATAAGTTTTAGTTTAGTTTCCAATTAAATAGTAACTCACGTCCCAATATTAAGTTTCCTATTTAACATAAATTATTATTTTTCCTAAAATCTCTCCATCTCCACTTTGGTCATAATTTTCTTAAAATTAATAGTAAAAAAAAAGAATCCATTAAAGATTAAATGGTTTTCATATGCTAATTCATTTAAAACTTCATATTTTGCAATTACCTTAAACAATCTACATTGGCCTCAAGCATTCTCCTCCACGTGGGAACAATAGCACAAATCAATCCTTATAAAATTTGAGTAGGAAGAGAGTATTTCTATATATATATATAAACAACAACCTCATGTCATTTTTCTCTCTCATCCACGTGAATACTATAACGCCCTCAAAACCAGACTCGAGTATGGATTTATATCGGTCTAGATTCAGATTTGTTACTTTTCATAAACCCAATAATTCACATAAAAATTAACCTAAATCCTGGGACCACAAGTAAAATTCAATATAGTCTACCTGTTTTGATTTAAATTTTTCTTAAGTCCGCTTAATCCCATAATCACATTTTAACAACTTGTAAAAATGCATTCAATAATTACTAATCACATCTATTTAGATCAAAATGCGGAAGCGTAATCTAAAATCCACCAAAATCATAGTAGTCCACTAGTATCAAATCAAAAGAGAGATATCACTAGGGTGTTCTCTCGCCCGAATATACAAAGAAAAACATCTACTAGTCTAAAAATATGATCTCAATACAAAGGTGAAATCCTGAAATATGTTTAAAATAAGGATAAAAAAGATAAAAGGAAAGTTGTGGATGTCATACCAAGTCCCTCGAATGGAGGACTTGTAACAATAATCAGTCTTAAAAATAAATGGTTGAGTTAGTCCTAACCTGTAAGAAATCTAGCAGACTATAAATAATCTGACATAAAACACACATCTGAATACTAACATGTCCAAAGGTCAATACAAATCTAAACAGATATCGAAGTAATAATCATAATCATGCTAGTACAATAGTGATATGTCACATAGAGTTCAATGGTTCAATGTAAAGATCTAAGTTTTAATAATGTTTCAATGTAGAGGTCAAAGCTTACAAACTCGATGACATATGTTAGTCCTAAGAGATTCAATGTTTTATGATTTTAAAAAATTTAGAGTTCGATGTTCAAAGTGTTCAGGATCCACATGGTTCACAATATTCGGATATTCAATATTCAGAATTCAAAAATTCAAAATGTTCGGAGTTCACAAGGTTCAATAATCAAAGGAGTTTAAAGTTCAATGTTCAAAAAGATCCAATGTTCGATGTCCAAAGGTTTAATGTAAAGTATTTTTATTCTTTAGCCAACCCCACGGGTAGGTTCGATGTCCTTGCTATAACCCTGAGGAGGAGGGTTGATGCCCTTGTTATAACCCCAAGGAGGAGGATTAATGTCCTTGTTATAACCCCAAGGAGGAAGCCCAATATCCATGAGCCAAATAGCTTGTCCGAAGACCTTTTTGATATTCGCAGTGTTTATAATTCACAAGGTCCAATATTCAAAAGAGTCCAAAGTTCAATATTCAAAAATGTCCAATATTTGATGTCCAAATGTTCAATGTAAAGTATTTGTATGCTTTGGCTAACCCCACGGGTAGGGTCCTAATCTTGTGTCAAACCCTAGGAGTAAAGCTAATGTCCTTGTTTAACCCCAAGGAAAATGACCAATGTCCTTATTGTAACGCCAAGGAGGAGGGCCAATATCCGTGAGCCAAAGTGCATGCCCGAAGTACTTTCTCACACTTAGCCTTATGAGTAGGCCTAAATAGTCAAATGTTCAAAGTTCAAAAAGAGGTTCACATCAGTAAATCCAAAGGTCTACATGGTTTCAATAATCGGAATGTTTTTATAATATGCAAAGCAATCGTAAACATCACATTTTCATAAATCAATCATTTTAAAGGCACATGGTTTACTTAGACTCAATGTTAGTGTATAATGAGAAAATAAAACAGAAAGCAATCACACCATAAGAGCAAGACGATTTACGTGGTTCGGCTTGAAGCCTACGTCCACGGGCAAAAACGGAGAAGAGCTTTCACTATAATCGAATAACAAAGATTACAATGAACAGTGCAACAACATGGAAATTGAGAAAACCCCAAATATAAACCCCCAAAACCCTAATTTGTGCGGGTCGGATCCAAACTCCAAAGCGAATACAAAACAGGTCAGAAAAATTTCGGTCGGGGGTATTTTCGGGTCATCTTCGGGTTTTTCAGATCATCATTCTGGGTTATATCTCAGGTTGAATACAAAACATTAACCCAACAAATCTCCACCTTGGCTTGAATTCTACCAAGGTTACATAGTATAGAAACATTCTACTCCCATCTTCTCCACACAACCCTGAAAGGTAACTCTATATACTACAACCTCCAATCAAGTCCAAGCAATGCTTGAACTTGAGACTTAGAAGTGGCTTAGTAAACATATCAGCTAGATTATCTTCAGTTCCAATATCTTAACTGTAATCTGACCTTGCCCAATGATCTCCCTAATGAAGTGATATTTGACGTCTATATGTTTCGTCCTCTTATGGTACATCTGATTTTTAGTTAGACGTATAGCGCTCCGACTATCACAATGCACTGTAATCAAACCCTTTCTCAGACCAAGCTCACCAAGCAAGCCTCTCAACCATATAGCCTCCTTCATTGCTTCTGTCACCGCCATGTACTCTTCTTTAGTAGTGGACAAAACAACTGTACTTTGCAATGTTGCTTTCCAAGTGACTGCACAACTAGACAAAGTGAATACATAGCTTGTTAGAGATATCCTCCTGTCATGATCACTTGCATAGTCTGAATCTACAAACCCAACTGTGCAACCATCTAAACCACTTGTTTTATCAAACATCAAGCCAACATCTGTAGTACCCCTAAGATACCGAAGTATCCACTTCACCACTTGCCAATGTGCATTCCTTGGATTACCCATATATTTACTAACAACACTGACAACATATAAAATATCAAGACGGGTACATACCATACCATACCATACATAAGGCTCTCAACTGCACTAGCATAAAGAACATGAGACATGTACTCCCTCTTCTGCTCTATTTGTGGTGATAACTCTACTGAAAGCTTGAAGTGACTAGCCAATGGAGTGCTCACAGGTTTAGCTTCCTGCATCTTAAAACACTCAAGTACTCTCTCAAAATATTTTTATGAGATAAGTATAGTTTTCCTGCTTCTATATCCCTGTGTATCTCCATACCCAAAATCTTCTTTGTTGCCCCTAAGTCTTTCATCTCAAATTCACCACTAAGTTGAGCTTTTA
>JAOXJP010032465.1:0-16762 GCA_025762735.1 Platanus orientalis | reverse complement strand
TAAACTCATCGGGAGCAAGTCCACTAACAATGGAATTTAATGCCCTATAGTTGAACTTGTGTGTTTCTCCCTCAGTCATGGTCCACTTACAACAGGGTTTGTCAGGAACCTTATATCCATCTGTAACCAACCCTAAACTCTATGGTCATAGGTATTTAAGAAGATCTCAATGCAAGACTTTCAATAACCATAATCACTTCCATTAAAGAAATGAGATGTTGTGGACATCGGGGTCCAGGGGGTTCGGATTCCCCTGCCAATCCATGGTTCCGAGCCACACTTAGGGGTGATGTCGGTGTATGAGGGTTACAAACCTTAAGGTTAGGCTTTTTCAGGAATCGTCACCAACTCGGGGTTAACTGATGGAGTTAGACATTGGTTCTCCTCTTCAGGGGAAGAGGAAAATTCTAGACATGTAGGTCTAAGGGTTTCACTCCTAAAATTGGTCTACATTCCTGAGATAAAGGGTAATTTATTTAGTTGCATTTGGGGAAGGTGTTAGGCACCCCAAATACCCACATTTTTAGGGTAGTTTCTCTCATTCATACATGTTCTAAGTTAAGTTGAAGTTCATGCTTGTTAAATGTAAAGTTATTGGTTTAGACCAGCCCTATGGTGTGATCATTGTAATTCCACCTAAGACATAGTCTCAAGTTACCTACATACCTAATCTTATGTGGTTCGGTATTCCTAGGGTTTTGTCGAGATCAAACTGCATGCAGTTCTGGGAGTTTGTTGTGTGTGTGAATCTCAATAGTCAAGTACGTCTGACTGTGAGAGTGATTCATGATAGATTCATTTTAGGTTGTTTGCATACTTACAAAGTACTCCGTGTTGCTGCAAAATGTGAACAAGTTAGTGAAATGGAGGTCAGGACTATGTTGTACCAATGTGTGTGATTTTAAGAACCTAATTGGGTTGTAGCCAAGTCCTAGGTCTTTGGGTCACAAACCACTGTGAGATGACCCTAAGGTAAGGTGGATACCGTAAAAGGTTGGGATAGGCTGAAAGGTAGTGATTGGGTAGGGTGACTCGACCTGATCGCACTAATCTAGAAGCCACAACACGGGCATTGTCTCACAAGTAAAGTCCAGATATCGGATACACTTAAGATTTGCAAATGTATAGTCAACCTTACTATGATTGTTGGGAAGCTGAAAGAGGCATTTGCAATGAAGGGATCCCTAGATTATGTCTACGGATTGAAATGGTTCAAAGATAACATGATTAAGGAATAAAATTAAGCTAGGAATAAAAGTGGGTTCCATTTGTCTTTCGCAAGCTTAACGCCAGAATTTCACTCTAACGCCTGAATTTTTCAATGCATGAATTTTAATTTAGGGTGAAATTCAGGCATTAGTTACTAAATAGGTCAATAACTAACACTAAATTTTGGTGTTTTGTGGGTCCCAGCACTGTGGGACCTGTTCAGGAAGGTAGGGGTTTCCTTGGGACAGGGGCCTTTGTTCTTAGAAGGTATGATTTATGTAATCACATAGATCTGTCCAAAATAAAAGGGCACATTGGTCATTCAACATAGGCCTAATGCTTGAATTTTATGTCCAATGACTGAATTTTAATTCAGGGAAATTTAGGTGTTAGTTGTTGTGTGATAGCAACTTGCCTCGGGTTTGGGACCCTGTGTATAGGTCTTAGGGGTGAGAAAACATCTTAGACAGGGGTGGGCCCCTCCTATGGTCCATGGCCTAAGATCCACCATAAATAACATTTGATTTAAAAAAAAAAAAAAAAAGTGGACGTTACTCATAGGCCTAACGCTTGAAATAAATTCAGGTGTTAGGAATGAAAAATCAGGGCCCACAAAGGTACCTGAGCATAAGGGGGACTACAAATGGTCATTTTTGCTTGTGCAAAGCTTAAGAAGAACCAAGGTTCACTGAGGTAGGTCCCAGATCCCAATGCCTGAATCTTTAACTGACGCATGTTTATTCAATGCCTGAATTTTAATTAGGTTAAAATTCAAGCATTAGTTGTTGGGTGAAAATCCTGCAACTAATTTTTTGCGCTTTGGGCTTCTTCGGGGTTTTAAAAAATTCTAAAATTCCTACCATATGAACACATATATCAGGGGAATAACATATCCAAAAATTATCTTAAGATGATTTCTAAAAAATTCAAAAAAATATTAACAAAATATCAGCTGAACTAGGTCACACAGGTTCCAAATTCTAGGGTCTGTTTGGGGGGCCATCTCGAAGCCTTTACCAACTTAAAAAAATACCAAATTAAATACAAGGTTAGGAATATATATGGAGAACAACATACTAAGATTTGGGCTCATTCTGAGCTGTAAAAAAATCAATAAAAATTATACACTAGGAAAGGGTAAAAATCCAACACAAAAGAAGGTTGTTGAGCCTCCACCATGTAACTCGAATTGAAGCATATAATAGATAAGATTTCAGTAGAATAACAGCATGTATAAGAGACATATTCAATATAATAAACTAACCTAAGAGTGATTTAGGGCTTACCTAGGTTAGAGGAGTGTTTTGGGTTAGGGTTTACTAGCTTATCTTCTTTCTTCTTCTTCTTCTATTCTTCTCTTTCTTTTTCTTCTCAGTTGTGAACCCTTGGCTACACGAAATTGGGGCTATTTATAGCCTCAATTTAGTGCAATGGAGGGTTGGGATTGAATCTCCAAATATCTAGATCAATGGCCAGGATCTTTTTGTGCTAATTTTAGGTGTACGGACAAGATTGCACATGGGATGAATGAATGGGATCAATTTGTGCTAATTGGCATGGATAAGTGACATGAACAAGGGGATGGGTGAGATCAATTTGAGTTAATTGGATGGAGGGTGAGGATGGAGGTGTGCTAATTTCACTTGGATTGATGACATGGATGAAGAGTGAGCTTGGATGCCCTTTAGGGTGTTGTGGTTGGTTGTAAACATCAAAGGGCATCATCAAGATGCCAATTGGGGAGAGGTGGTGGGTTCAATGGAGATTTGAAATTGAGAGCTTTGATATGAGAGTGGATGATGGGGGTGCACCTGAAAAGATTTCAATCCAATGGGTTTCAATTTTGGTGTTAAGGTGTGAATGCATTAAATGCCATTAATGAGCCTAAACCCTAAAGTTTTTGTTCATTAATGTGCAATGATTATTTTTTGAAAATTTTGATCCCTTACTATGCAATCCACCTCTGTGAGCTACTGGGCTAGGAAAGTTACAAACTCAATGTTTGATTTTGAAGTCATAGACATTCCGGTCGCAATGGACAAGTTAGAACCAAATTACGATAAGGGTAAGGGGGTGAAATCAAGGTTTTTTTTGACCTGAAAAGCTCTTAAATAGATTTTTGAAGGGAAAGATGGTAAAATTGATCTTAAAAATCCTTAGATGAAAGGTGGCCCTTGGTCCAAGTGAGCCATAGCCTCTGACTATGCTGAATTACAATGCCTAAGCAGGAAACTGTGTCAAAGATACCCTTTTGGGCACATGGGGAATTCTTGATTGGAGATGCTCCCCTATTCTCTGTAGGTCTTTACCATGAGCCATGTTTAGGGGATTTAAAGGTTAAGGAGTCTCAGAGCTACAAGAATTGATAGGCTGACCATTAGCAGTTACTGAGGGTTTTTCAAAGCAGGGTCACTTGGAGAGATAGAGTTTTTTGTAGTTGCCTAAAGGTTGGTGGAATTGAGTGGCCAAACATCTTCTATTGCTCAGGTTTGTGAAATGATCTTTTGAAGGTAGGGAAGAAACTGAGAAAATGAGCCTGACTTTATCGCATTCTGAGTCTAAAAGAGTTCTCGAGGGTAATCTGCATGCTAAATACAAACGAAAAGTGCTTTGTCTTAGCTTGTGCAAAAATGATGGTTAGGAATATAGAGTTTCTAGAATCTAGTGAAAATTTGATATTTTAAAGGCCTCAAAATTACCAAGAAATGGCCATTGACAGACTGAATTTTTGAGGTTGGGTGAACTCTCTGGAGTCGGTTGAGTACCTGATATTTGGCCCTAATCTACTGTTCCTTTTTTGAGTATTTGGGGGAATCCGAGTAGATAAGTCCAGCGAAAGCTCACCTTCCTTAGACAGTTTTTGAAGGCCTTGTGATTCTAGAGAGATGGACACCAACTGATCTTGATTTGGATACCCGGGGAACATGCTAGCTCCATATGAGTGAAATGCAGTTGAAACAACATTTTGACCCCTTGGAGAAGATTTGAGATTTCAAAGGGGTCTGAGATTTCAAATTTCTTTTCTCAGACCTAAAGATTTGAAGCTAAGGCTAAGACCAATTAATGAAAATTGACCTTTCTAGATTTAGAGATCAAATGAATCTTGAAGACCTTCTTCAAGGGTAATTTTTTGGTTAGGGTTATCACAAATTGAGAAATTGGTTGTTGCTAGTCTCGAGGAATACCTTTTCTGTGATGAGTTTCTTAGAATTGGGAGAAGAAGGGATGTATAGGATTTGACATTACACCATTCAGGTAATGAGAGAAGCTTCGGGGATCCTTTGGGGGTCCAGGGGTAAATTCTGGAAGGTAAAAGGGTAAAATGGTAATTTTTTAACTAAGAGGGAAAAAATTGTAAAAATGCAAATTATTAACCTATGATGATGCTTCATGACAAGAAGGCTTATATAGGAAGGAGAATTTGGGTGATCTGAGTGGTAGTTGGTGGATTCTAGGCTTTTGAGGACAAAATGGTAAAATGCTAATTTTTTCGCATGTGATGCTTCGCTGAGGGAAGGCTTATGGAGGCTGGAAAAATTGTAGATAACATAGATAAAGCTCTTAAATGTGGATCCTCAAAGTCCTGTTGATGCTTTTGTAAGAATTAGGGTTTGACCTAGAATGGTGTATTCCGGTTGTAACAAGGTGCTTTGATTGATTCATTTGCGACCGAAATATCCAGAAAGACTTTTCAGGGAATGCCTGACCTCCTAGAATCTAGGTTTGCTCTTCCTAAACCAAAGGTGCTTAGAGTCTTGATGCCTAAAGGTTGTTGTGTTGCTCTTATTCCATTAAATGACCCGAGTCAAAATTTGAGTGCTGAAAAATGGTAAATTTTTTCCGTTATATCTATTGCATCATTCTTTCTGTAGTTGATAATTATACATATTTGCCAATTTCATGACAAAAAGGGGGAGAAAAAGTATAGCATGGATATAGCGGGAAGATAATATAGCATGGATATATCAGGGAGAGAGTGTATGGTAGCATTTAGGGGGAGCTACTTATTTTACAAAAAAAATTATTAAAACATTTTCCTAATGTAATGAAAGATAATGCAATGAACTAATTCATAACATCAAATTGCATTTCATATGTGATTGCTTGCTTTCTTGAGTGCACTTTATTTATTTAACTATACTATTATTCGCCTTGAGGAAGGTATTGTTTGTCAAATGTGCTTTCAAGTTTTAAGCCTAAGCATCTAAGCAAAGAGGATGAATTGAGTCCCCAAGCATACATCAAGGGGGAGTTCAAGAGTTCAAGACTTCAAGTCACATGTTTAGTCTTTATTTCTATAAATGTATAATTCTTGCACATCATGGAATCTATAAATTCATTGCATATCATCTATTGTACTCCATCCATGAATTTCTTTGTATTTTGTCATGGAATTACCAAAGCGGGAGATTGTTAATGTATATTATCAATTCTATAGTATGTAAAATACATTGAGTGGCAGATTAGGCATGGCATGAGCACATTGCACAAGTAAGTCATGTCCATAATCATCAAGTGTCATTGGGTCCCAAAAAGGAAGATAAGCTCCAAGCACTTGAAGCCAAGGACGAATCCTTCCCTATATTGCCAAAGACCAAGCCTTGAAGATTCAAGCCTCATCAAGCTCAAAGAAGGTATATGAGGGTAAGCATAATGTTAGATGTTAATGTATATCAATTCCATAAGAAACATGTAGTGGTCAATGTATTGTAAGAGTCCTATGTCCACACAAGTTTGAGACATGAAGAAAAGGTGGACTAAAGACTTGAGAAGAAACTAGAGACTACGTTGTTTTTCCGACACCAATCAAGGTAAAGAGCATACATTTCATAGCATTTTAAGACCTAAAAACATACTTGAATATAATGTTAAAACCCTCACAAGATCCAAGGTAAGAAGGCCCAAAGACTAGCCCCAAGAGTGCCTAAACTTAGCATTTAGCAGATTCAGGTCGTGATCAATCAAAAATCTCATGGTCAATCATGATGCGATCGATCACAGATCTTGTGATCGATCATAGATCTTGTTATCGATCACAACCCAAATCTGGGTCTAGTCTGAGACACCCAAGAGCCAAGCCCCTTCTACTGTGATCGATCACGACTTGGATCATGGCTTGACTGACTGATCCCATGATTGATCACGGATCTCGTGATTGAGCACGAGACAATCAGGTATAGAACTAGATCCATGATCGATCACGAGTTATAAGCGATCACAGAGGAAATTTTGTGAAAATTAAAATTTTATTCCCCCCATGAATTTTTTTTGAAATTTGAACCTCGTTTTTAAAAAACTAAGGCTCTAAAGAGTTGCCCATTTTTAAAGATTATAATCCTATGGTTGTGGGTGCTTCTCACCCTTATAAAAGGGAACTTTTCCCTTTAAGGAAAACACTTCAAGCAAGATAGAGAGTGTTAGAAAGTTTACCGAATTGAGAGCTTCCTCCCTTGAGAAAACCTTACTTCTCTCATTGTTTTGAACTATAATAGCTAGCATCTTTCTCTAAAGATCGCTCTCTCGTTCTCTCATTTGGAATACTAAGCTTCTACTATTGAGGAGAACTTATGGTGAGCTCTTCTAAAGAGGAAACTCACACTTGGGTGAGCTCAATGATCATTAGAGCCAAGAGCTTGAAGTTCATGGGTAGCTAAGGCAAACTAGCTCAACAAGAACCACCCTACTTTGTGCAAATAGCAACATCAACCAGCTTATGGTAATATTTGCTTTCCTTTGCATTCATTTTCACTATTGACTTGTTTTACTTCTGCCAAAAACACTGAAAGTAGTTTACACTCATCAGAATAACTTGCCAAGGGCAAGTAATATAGATTTTGTATGTTTTTAACCTAGATTGTATTAGGCAATCTGAATGAAATATACTTAAGCTTGGTGGTGAGCTTTAGAAGGGTGGACGTAGGCCATTGTACCAAACCATTATAAATCTCTTGTTGTGGATTGAGTGTGTGATTGTTTGTCTCTTTACTTGTATGCACATTACTACTCTTGCACAATAATTGTTTGATAAAATACTTGAGTAAACACTTTGTAGAACACACACACTTGGGCTAAGTAAACAAGATTAAAATCAATCCAAACCTTTGCTAAAGGGTAAGATAATTTTTAATATCCTATTCACCCCCTCTAGGATAATTTTATAGGAATTTCAATTGATATAAGAGCCTAGGTTACTCACATAGGGCTTAACAACCTAAGTTAGATCCTAGCAAAATAAAAAGAAAATCCTAGAAAATCACTAGATGGCTAGAGAGGATGGTAGCCTGTATATTAGCACACCTCAATTTTTTAATAAAAGTGACTACTATTGGAAGTCTTGGATGGAGATTTTCCTAAATGCCTATAACTATAGGGTTTGGGATGCCGTACTTAATGGTTACACCATGCCCAATAAACCTAGAAGTGAATGGTTTGCTACCAAAGCGAAGGCTCACAAGTACAATTTTAAAGCCCTAAATGTCATAGCTAGTGGGTTAGCTCCCAATGAGTTTAGAAGAATAGCTCATCTCAAAATGGCCAAGAAAGCATGGTTGCTTCTCTTAGTTACCCATGAGGGTACAAGTACCATAAATATGTCTAAGCTTTAAATGTACACTGCATAACTTGAAGTTCTTAGAATGGAGGAAGATGAAGAGGTTTCCTAATTCAATGCCAAGTTATCTAACTTAGTAAATGTGATGAGAAGTTTGGGAGAAGTCATTCTAGAATCAAAAGTGGTTCGAAAAGTCTTACAGGTACTCCCCAAAAGGTTTAGACCTAAAGTGACCGTTATAGAGGAAAGTACGGATTTAGAGACATAGTAGCTAGAAGAGTTGATTGGGTCTCTTCAAACCTTTGAGGCTGCAATTAAGGTCACTACCAAGAAGAAGGTATAGCCCTCAAGGTAGAAGAACCATCCGGATCCACTGAATGATGACTCAGCCTTAGTGGCTAAGAAGTTCAAATTTTTTTTTTAGAGATATGTAAGGGGTTACTCTGAGAACAAGCAAATGAGAAGGTCCTCTTCCAACTATAAGAAGAAGGTCTTCTCCAACGAACCTCCTATTTTCTATGAGTGCAAAGAGAGAGGTCATATTGCCGAGGATTGCGATAATAAGAAAAATATGTATAAATCAAAGGGAAAAGCCATGGGTGTAACTTGAGATGATGAATCCAAGGCTTCACAATATGAGTCTTAAAATAGTGAGGAAGCTCCCTCACAAGAGATCAAAGCCTTCATAGCTTTTGACACTCCTATGAGTTCACTTTTGGATACAAGTGACTCTAATAGTGAGGATGAGGGAGATGATGAAGAAGAAGAGGAGACCTATGATGCACAAGAAGCTTTTGATGATCTCTTTATGCAAAGTATTGAGTTGGGAAAAAAATAAAAAACAACTCAAGAGGGAAATTATGGAGTTGATTGAAAAGCCAAAGTCCATTGAAGACACTATCTCCACGTTTCAATAAGAGTCTTCTTCGAAAAGTGACAAGGAGAATGAACTTTTCAAAAAACAATTACTTGCTCCTATGTGCCAAGGAGGAAATGAGCTTAAAGATAATAGAATTAGAAAATAAGCTTAGTGAAGTTAAACAATTTCTAGAGTTAGAAAAGGATAATAGGAAGTATGAAAGGAGAAGACTTCTTGAGGACAACCAAAAGTTGTCCGACAAGGTTCTTAAGCTTGAAGAGAAGCTAAAAAATGTAGGAGAAGAGAAGGATGAGTTTCATAATGATGACTCACTCATCGAAGAGTTGGAGGACCAAGTCAAGACTAAATGAAAGCAACAAAACCTTAAACTTAACTTGTGCTCAACTCACAAAGAAGTCCCTTAATTATCTTAATAAATCAAGGAACTTAAAGAAGATAAGATGAAGAACATCTCAATGCTTGCCCAAGGGAATGAGAAGTTTAAGAAAATGCTTACAATGGGTAAGGAGTATAGGGAAATGATCGGACTTAGTTACAACACTAAGGTCAATGCATATTCTTCAACTCAAAAACCTAAAAATGGCTTTGTTAAAGCCAAAGGGTCCACTCAACCACCTCCACAACCTTCCAAGAAGGGAAAGAAGAAAGTGGGGGCCACAAAAACCTTATCAAAGGTCAAATAAGGTTGATAAGAGAATATCTACCTCTCTCAAGGGTAAAGCTCCCATAAGTCAAGGTAAAACTTGGGAGAGATCCATGCAACCCCAATCTCAATCCTATGCACAAGTGGTTGGAAGTAGACCTTAAACCAACCAAGCCTCTTCCTCTAGAGGATTCCAAGGAAAGAGAAAACCTTATTACTATGCTAAGGAAGCTTGGAATAAGTTTCAAGCAAATAAGGCCTCTACATCAAGAAGATTCTAAGGAAATGTCTCTACTTTTAGGATGACTAAGGGACAATCTAGTCAAAATAGGCAACCTAGAAGAACCCAACAATCCTTCTATAGTGAACCATCTAGAAGGAAGTCATCACAATCTTATACTCCTAGAAGGCCCCAATTCTATTACTACTACGGTGGCTTAGAAGGGAATTTTAAGATGAATTGTAGAAAGAGGGCCAATGACATCAAATCCCAAAGAACGCAATTCAGAAAAATGTAAAGTAGGAAGAGTGTCAACAAAATAAACTACTTTTAAAATGTTGAAAATAGAAACTTTCAAAGGAAGAAAGATTTGGCCCAACAATAAATTGCTGAAAGATAAACCTCTAAACCTACCATAGTTAGGAGAATATGGGTAAAAAAGATGACCCAAAGTGTTTAGTCATTCACACTGCACTAAGAGCCGGGAGCTCATCAAGATGGTATCTTGATAGCGGGCGCTCAAGACACATGTTCGGTGAGGGGGAACTATTTTCCTAACTTGAGAAAACTCAATGTGGATTTGCCATATTTGGTGATGGAAACAGGGTCAAAACCCTTAGGGTAGGAACCATAGTGACCCCCGGCATTCCACATCTCACCGAAGCTCTCTATGTGCAAGGCCTTAAACACAACTTGGTAAGCGTAAGCTAAATTTGTGATAAAGGCTATAGAGTTTAATTTGGTAAAGATGGATGTGTGATCAAAGATCACAAAGAAAGCAACATCCTAGCTAAAGAAGTAAGGACAAGTGACAATTGCTATGTCATTAATCCCCATCCTCAAGAAGAAGACACTTGTCTCATATCCCAAAAGGATGAGACCAATCTATGGCACCAAAGATTAGGTCATCTCAACTTTAGGGATCTTGCCAAGCTTATCAAGAAGGAAATAGTCAAGAATCTTCCCAAGTTAAGAAAAATTAAGAACCCAATGTGCAAAGGTTGTCAAATGGGAAAGAAAACTAGAGTCCCTCACAAGAAGACTACTCAAATAGGGACATCTAGACCCCTAGAGCTTCTTTAAATGGACTTGGCTAGTCCTACTAGAATGAAGAATCTAGGTGGTAGAAAATATTTCATGGTGGTGGTTGATGATTTCTCCAGATTCACTTGGGTTGCTTTCTTAAAGGAAAAATCTGAGGCTTTCAACGAATTCTTAAATATTTGTAAGAGAATTTAGGTTGAAAATGAATTAACCATCAAGCGCATTAAAAGCGACCATGGAAGGAAATTCGAGAACTATAAATTCTTGATTTGGTGTGATGAGATGGGAGTCAAGCATGAATTTTCAACCCCTAAAACTCTACAACAAAATGGAGTAGCTGAAAAGAAGAATAAAACGTTACTAGATATGACAACCTCTATGCTTATGAGCAAAGACATAGCTAAGAGATTTTGGGCTGAGAAAAATTAGCATTACATGCTATGTCTCTAACTGCATCTATCGAAGACCTAGTACAGACAAGAAAATCTATGAACCGTGGAGTGGAAAAAAAACCAATTGTTAAATACTTCAAAGTATTTGGCAGGACATGTTTTATCCTTAGAGATAGAGAACACTTGGGAAATTTTGACAAGAAAA
This sequence comes from Platanus orientalis, assembly GCA_025762735.1. Classification (NCBI taxonomy): domain Eukaryota; kingdom Viridiplantae; phylum Streptophyta; class Magnoliopsida; order Proteales; family Platanaceae; genus Platanus; species Platanus orientalis. The sequence goes on along the minus strand of JAOXJP010032465.1, from coordinate 5,619 downwards.
GTGATGAAGCTATTTTCCTAAGATACTCTAACACTAGTAGAGCCTACCATGTCTACAACAAAAGGAAGCTCACACTGAAAGAGTCTATCAATGTAGTAGTAGATGATTCTGAGTCAATACAAACACAAGTAGACATACATGTTGTGTTCTTAGATCATGAGGTTGAGACTTCACCTCCAAAAGAGATTGAAGAACCTTAATAATGCCAAGAGGAGATCTCATCTCAATCCAACTCCAAGGATGAAGTTAAAGAAGTTCAACCTCATCCTAAGGAGAAGAGGCTCACCAAAGGATTGCTTAAAGATGACATCATTGGTGATGCAAGCACTAGAGTGAAGACTAGGAGACAAATTAAAAATATCCTTAGTCATTTTTGCTGCACATCCAAAATAGAGCCCAAGAGAGTGAATGAGGCTCTGAATGGTCCAGATTGGATCATGGTCATGCAAGAGAAACTCAATTAATTCAAAAGGAATGATGTGTGGTTCCTAACTGAGAGACCCTATGACAAGAATGTCATTGGTACCAAATGGATCTTCAAGAACATATATGTTGAACATGGTATAGTAACTAGAGATAAGGCCAAACTTGTAGCAAAGGGGTATGCCCAAATAGAGGGTATTGACTTTTAGGAGACATTTACCCCTATTGTGAGATTAGAGTCCATTAGGATTCTTTTGTCCATTATTGCTTGCTACTTAAAATTCAAATTATATCAAATGGATGTCAAGAGTACATTCCTAAATGGGATACTCTAGGAATAGGTATATGCAGACTTGAGGGATTTGTGGATCTTCATATGCCAAATTATGAATACAAACTCAAGAAGGCACTATATGACCTCAAATAAGCTCCAAGAGCTTGGTATGAGAGACTTACTAGATTTCTTTTTTATCACCATTTTGAGCGAGTAAGTGTAGACAAGACACTCTTCTTCAAAAAGTAAAATGGTCACATACTCATAGTGTAAATTTATGTGGATAAGATTGTTTTTAGGTCTACCAATGAGGAGATGTCTCATGGTTTTGCCTAAACAATGAAGTTTAAATTTGAGATGAGTATAGAAGGAGAACTATGATTCTTTCTTGGTCTTTAGATTAAACAAACTAGTGATGACATCTTCCTAAGCCAATCCAAGTTTTCTAAAGATCTAGTTACCAAGTTTGGGTTGCAAAAATCCAAACCTACTAACACCCCCATTAGCACAAGTGACAAAATTATTAAGGACCTTGATGGAGTAGAGGTCAATTCCACCTACTACCAGAGCATCAATATGAGTTTTCTCTACTTGACTGCTAGAAGATTGGATATTTCCTTTAGTGTATGTGTATGTGCTAGATATCAAGCTGCCTCTAAAGAATCACATCTTAAGGCATCTAAGAGAATCATCTGATATGTCCACGGGACTATGGAGTTTGGGTTATGGTACCTATTTGACACCACATCTAATATTGCAGGATACTCAAAGGCTGATTGGGCTGGCGATGTCGATGATCACAAAAGTACGAGTGGAGGTTGCTTCTACATAGGAAACAATCTTATTTCTTGGTATGACAAAAAACAAAACTCTATCTCACTGTCAACTGCCGAGGCTGAGTACATTGCAGCCGATAGTGGATGCATCCAACTCTTGTGTATCAAACAAATGCTAAGAGACTACGAGTTGGATCAAGGCACCATGAGTCTCTTTGTAGATAACAAGAGTGTAATTGATATCTCTAAGAATCCAGTCCATCACTCAAGGACAAAGCACATAGACACAAAGCACATAGACATTAGACACCATTTCATCTGCCAATTGGTAGAAGAAAAGGTTGTGTCTTTAGACTATGTGAAGATTGAAGATCAACTTGTTGATATCTTAACCATACCTCTTGATTCCAAGAAGTTTAAGTATCTTCGGAGTGATATTGTCCTGTGCACAATTTAGAAAAGTTCCATTAGACTTTCCAGTTAAAGATGGTCAAGATGTCCTAGAAATCCACCCAACCAAGGTTGAAAGAAATCAGTGGAGGGAAAGTAGCCCAAGTAAGTGGTCCTATCTAGTAGGCTGTGTGTGAAGAGTCACGCTTACAAGAAAAAGCCCAGGTGCAGGCTTCATGATCGATTATGATAGTGACCGATCACGGATCTCATGATTAATCAGGAGGGCATTTTTGGAAACAAAAATGCATGACTTTTAAATTCATTTACAAGTGCGATTTAGGGATTTTTTTTCTCTCCTACGCACAGTACGTCGTCTTCCCTAGAGCAACCGATGCCCTTGCTTACTTCCTCTATAAAAAAACTCACCAACCTTTGCTCCAATGGCTCCAAGGATTAAAAAAACTACATCCAAGGATGGTACCTCATCTTCTCATCCTCCAATAATTCTAGGTAAACATCCAATGGTTTCCTCTCCTCCACAAAAATGATCCAAGAATAGGGATGGCATATCCTACTTCCCATGTCGCGATGCCATAAATCTTGAGCAATATGAGAAAATATTCTCTAAGAGGTCCATCATCAATGAGTGGTTTATCGAGGCCGATGCTCTACGAATGACTCATATCTTGGAAAACATCAAAACCCGTTGATGGCTTCCAATATTCTCTATGAAGGGACCCACCCAGGATGAAGTTATACGAATTTTCTATGCCAACATCTTTGACATTAACCATGCTCAGCGCTCCTTCAAGTCTATAGTGAATGAAGTGCTCATCATTGTCAACCTATATAGTGTGTCTAATCTTCTTGGTGTTCCTCATGTCACCAATGAGCCCATTCCTTTTCCAATCCACAAGCTCTTCATCGAGCAGAAGGGTGAGAGTGTTCAGAGATTGTGTGGTCAATTTCTTTCGCGGTCTGAGAATCTAAAGCATGGGGATTGTAGACCGGTGGTAAAATTCCTTCACTGTATCTTCACCTACAACATCCTTCCCACCACACACAAAAGTGAACTCACTGATGATGCCGCCGATCTCATTGATGCCATCCTCGACTTGCAGAGGAATGATAGTGCCTTGATCATTTGTTACATGATGATCAAAGTTCATGAGTCCAAGCATCCTACTAGCATCCTACCCTACCCCACTCTCGTCACAAGCATCATGCCATCCGTAAAGGTTCCTTTCAAGGTGGCCGCCAAAGGCCGAAATTCGGGACCTGCTTTTGGTCATGGGACCCTATAGCATATGGGTCTGATAAAGAAGGATGAGGGCAGGTCATCCTTTGGCGCCACTCTACATCCAGGGCTAGATTGAGCTCAATCTACAAAGGTCAAGTCCTCTATGATGGGACTTCTCCACACCTTGGTATGCAAGGTCACCAAAGTTCTGAAGAAGCAACAGACCCTTGCCTCCAAGCAGAAGCTTCTAGTGATTGGTCACAATGCCTGTCATCTAGACCATTCACTATAGCTTGAGTTTGTTAGCTGCTCAGAAAGTGATGCAGATCCTGGGTCTAAGGAGCATTTTGACATATCTAGCTATCAGTTTCAGGAGGACCCCAGGTTTGAAGATGATGAGAAAGTTGGTGGTGCAATGGAAGATGCCTTCGAGGGTGATGAGATCTAAGAGGAAGAGGAGGAAGATGAGAAAGATGTGGATGGTTCAGGTTCTGATGATGAGGACAATGCGGATGACCCTGAATATTAGGGATGAAGATGGTTGTCTAGGGCATTGATGCCTTATTGTGTAGATGCTTATGTGGCATATCTTTTTTTCAATATAGATGTTTGTTCCTATGCCCAGAAGGGGCTTTACATGTGTGAGGCCATGAGTGTGTAGGATTTTTTTTTGTAAGTACACCTTATAGGGTCATACCTTATTTTTGTAGCCTCAAGGTCTTGGACCCATATACGTGTAATTTTTTTTCGTTAATGGATATTAGTTGTTCTTACCCAATTTCTCCTACTTATGTTCCTTAGTGGCAATGCTCTTTGTTATTGTTTATATCTCTTGTTAATTCTTGCCAAAGAGGGGGAGAAATAGTTTCAAATCCACTATGGTAGAAGTGGTTAGGAGTTGTGAAAGCTAGGGGAAGTGCTTTCACATATAGGGAAAGTAGCACTCAAACAGGGGAGTAAACACTAACCAAAAACTGAAAATTTTAACTCTAAAACACCAACTTGTATCTCATGTACTTGTTCATTATCATGTGTATATCTTATTCTATTGGCATGAGGAAGGTGTTTGTTTTGCGGTTGTGATTGCAGGGCTTATGACTCAAGCACAAGACATGAAGACTAGCAAAGTTGTCCTTGTATAATTTTGAGTCTATATAATTTTGGTTCTTTGGGAAATCCTTGTATATATTATAAATTAGTGTATTTGGGTTTTTCCATGGAATTAACAAGGGAGAGATTGTTAATGTATGTCAATCCCATGGACAAACTATGCAGTGGTCTATGTCTTGTAAGAGTCCTATGTCCTTACAAGTCCGAGACATGAAGAAAATGTGGACCAAAGACTTGAAGAAGAGACCAGAGACTAACTCATTTTTCCCACACCAATCAAGGTAAAGAGCATGCATTGCATAACATTTTAAGACCTAAAAATATACTTGAACATGCTGGTAAAACCCTCACAAGACCCAAGGTAAGAAGTCCCAAAGATCAGCCCTAAGAGTGCCCCAACTTGACATTTAATAGATTTAGGTTGTGATTGATCACGACCCAAATCTGGGTCTAGTCTAAGACACCCGAGAGCCAAGCCTCTTCTACCATGATCAATCAGGACTTGGATCATGGCTTGATTGCCTAATCCCATGAATGATCACGGATCTCGTGATCGATCATGAGATTATCAAGCATAGAGCCATATTCATGAGCAATCATGAGTCATGATTGATCAAGGGGGAAATTTTGTCAAAATTAAAATTTTATTCCCCCTATGAGAATTTTTTGAAATTTGAACCCCATTTTTCGAAAATCCAAGACTCTAAAGAGTTATCCATTTTTAAAAGATTTTAATCCTATGGTTGTGGGTGCTTCTCACCCTTATAAAAGGGAACCTTTCCCTTTAGGGAAAACACTTCAAGAAAGCTAGATAATGTTAGAAAGTTTACCAAATTGAGAGCTTCCTCCCTTGAGAAAACCTTACCTCTCTCACTATTTTGAGCCAAAGTAGCAAGCATCTTCCTCTAAAGATCACTCTCTCATTCTTTCCTCTTGAATACTAAGCTTCTACTATTGAGGAGAACTTGTGGTGAGCTCTTCTAAAGAGGAAACTGACACTTGGATGAGCTCAAGGAACACTAGAGACAAGAGCTTGAAGTTTATGGGTAGCTAAGGCAAACTAGCTCAACAAGGAACACCCCACTTTGTGCAAATAGAAACATCAACCAAATTGTAGTAATATTTATTTTTCTTTGCATTCACTTTCACTATTAACTTACTTTACTTCTACTGAAGACACTGGAAGTAGTTTACACTCATTGGAGACATCGACTGTTGTTGAATAGCTTCCCAAGGACAAGTAGTGTAGGTTTTATATGTTTTTGACTTAGATTGTACTAGGAAATCTAAATAAAATATACCTAAGCTTGGTGATGAGCTTTAGAAGAGTGGACATAGGCCATCGTGCCGAACCACTATAAATCTTTTGTTGTGGATTGAGTGTGTGATTGCTTGTCTCTTTA
>JAOXJP010032454.1:0-16762 GCA_025762735.1 Platanus orientalis | reverse complement strand
ATCTAATCCTATGGTAAGTATAATTTTTGGGCCGGGCCGGGCTGGGCTTCGGACTGAAAAAACTTAGGCCTGAGCCCAGCTCGAAAATTATATTGGGCCTTACATTTGAGCCCGAGCCCAGCCCATACCGAAATTCATCTTGCCCAAACCGCCCATTCTTCGGGTTGGTCAAGTCGGGTTTTGGGCTAGCCTGGCCCAAATGACAGCCCTATGCTTCATATAGGTCTCTTCAACCAAATCTCCGTGTAGAAAAGCATTCTTCACATCAAATTGGAAAAGAGGCCAACCCTGATTAGCAACCAACGACAAATGAACCCAGATAGAATTCAACTTCATCACAAGAGCAAATGTCTTCTGGTAATCAATACCATAGGCTTAGGTATAGCCTTTGGCAGCTAAACGAGCCTTGTAACAATCAACAAAACCATCATGTTTCATCTTCACTGTGTAAACCCATTTACAACCAACAAGTGTTTTACCCCGAGGTAAATCAACAAGCTCCCAAGTGCCATACTTTTCAAGAGCCCACATTTTCTCTTGCATAGGAGTCTTCCACTATGGTTGTGACAAAGCATCTGCAACACTATGAGGAATGGAGGCAAAAGACAAACCAAAAGCAAAATGACAATAGGATGGGGATAAAGAATGATAAGAAACAAAATTGGCCATAGGGTATTGGATACCGGATCCGACACCCTTCCACAGTGCTGTAGGGAGATTATAATTAGTAGCAGAAGGCAATGGATGAGGAGGATTACCTGTATCAGGAGATGGATCCACAGAGGAGTCATGGTGGGATGTAAGAGGAACATCTATAACAACAACGGGCTTCTTTTTCCGTGAATACACCTTGAGAACACACTCCCCCTCACTATCATTGCTTGAACCAACATGTGAGTCGAACAAAAAAGAGGGAGGAGGAAGAGGAACAATTGAAGTATCCGTGGCATAGAACTCCTGATCAGAGGGTTTGGATGCAGAAAAAAAGGGAACATCCTCATGGAATGTGACATCCATTGAGACAAACAACTGTCGAGTAGAAGGATGGTAACACTTATACCTCTTTTGACTAGAAGCGTAGCCCAGAAAAATGCACTTATTAGACTTAGGTCCAATTTTGTTCAATGAGACTTATCAATATGAACAAAACAAATACACCCAAAAAATTTAGGAGGAATAGGAAATAAGTGAATAGGAGAAAGAAGAACATCAATAGGTGTTTTAAAGTTAAGAATCCTTGTAGGCAGTCTATTGATGAGAAAAGCAACAGTTTGTAAAGTATCAGACCAAAAGGTTTTAGGCACATTCATGGTAAACAAAAGTGCACGAGCAACTTCAAGTAAGTGCCTATTCTTGCATTCGGCAACTCCATTTTGTCTATGAATGCTGGAACAAGTAGTTTGATGAATAATTCCTAATTGATCTAGATAAGAGGAGAATGCATGAGACATATACTCTCCTCCATTGTCCGAACGTAGAATTTTAATTTTTCTTTCAAATTGAGTCTCAACCATTTTATGAAAGGACGTAAATGTAGAAAACACATCACTTTTACATTTCAAAAGATAGACCCAAGTCACATGAGAGAAGTCATCAACAAATGTAACAAAGTACTTAAAACCAAATAAAGAGACAGTAGGAGCTAGACCCCACACATCTGTATGAACCAGATAAAAAATAGAAGCACTTTTATTCATACTAATAGGATATGTTCTACAATGCTTCACATACGCATGAAGTTCACAATGAAAAGAAAAGCTGGAACTAGAAAACAATTGATGAAACAATTTCTTTGAAGTAGAAAGAGAAGGATGGCATAAATGATTATGCCATTGTGACAGCTGCTGGGAACAAACGATACTATCCTTTATTGAAGAAGAGGGAATCTGTTGCCCTGGAGAAGCCAAATGAGAGGGAATATCGGAGATATAAACCGTTGTTCTTCATGCCCCCTACCAATCATCCTCTTCGTATCCAAATCCTGAAACACACAATGAGATGGAGAAAATGCCACACTACAATTCAAAGATTTTGTTAGGTGACTAATAAATAACAAATTTAAAGTAAAATTAAGAACATGAAGGACCAAACACAAGGAAAGAGGAGTGACCAAAATACACCCTTTACTCGCAACAGAAAAGTAAGATCCATCGGCGATGTGAACCTTATCCTTCCTAGAACAAATAGAATAAGAAGAAAAAAATGATGGTGTACTAGTCATATGATCAGAAACTCTTGAATCAATGATTCAAGAGTGACTAGGAGTGGACACACTAGCACTAAATGTGGAGGCAGATGTACCTAACTGGGCAAAAGAAGAGTGAGGAGTCGAAGTAGAGGTTTTCAAATTAGACATAAAATGTTGTAGAACTTTGACCTCCTCACGTGAGAAGGTACCAATAGTAGAATCAGATGAAGCCGATGCAGGTTTTGGGAAGGATGACCCTGAAGCTCCTGTGGATGACCATGCAAATCCCAACACGTATCCTTTGTATGACGAGGTCGACCACAATACATTTTAGTTTATCCCTATCATCTCCAGAAAAACACTCCTAACACCACAACCACGACTACCCTGTTGAGAGGTGGAAATAAATGCATATTTCTCAATAGTCTGGACCGGAGGAGGGGGCAACATGGCATGGCGACGGTTTTCCTCTTCTTTCACAAAAGAAAACACCTTATTTAAAGGTGGAAGAGGGTCTTTCGCAAGAATCTGTACTCTGAAGCCATCGTAATCTAAATTAAGGCCAACTAAAAACTCAAAGATACAATTTTCCTCAACTTCTCTATTATATTTCACCATATCCTTAGAAGATTTGGGATGGAATGTCTTGTAATAATCAATCTCCTACCATAAACCCTTAAGAGTAGAATAATAGTGGGAGAGGGACTTATCTCCCTGTCTATGTTGGGAGATCTTTTAACGAACATCGTACATCCTTGCCTTGTTTCCCCTCTTGGAATATGTCTGAATTATTGAATCTCAAATATGTTTAGCTGTAAGGAGATACATGAGGGTGTTTGAAATTTCTGATTGCATTGAGTGAAGCAACCAAGACATCACAGTAGCATTTTCAGGCTGCCATTAAGGATAATTTGCAGCCTTTGTGTCAGGTGCTTTAGTTTCACCTCTTAGGTATCCCAACTTGCCTCTGCCAATAATAAAGGGCTATGCTGAATGAAACTAGGGAAGAAAATTTTTGCCATCAAACCGAACAGTGGTGATAAGAGTGTTAGGAGCCTCATTTCCACCATTTCCAAACCCTCCAGTAGAGACAGATTTGTCTTCACTACTTTATGACATTTCAAGATTTAGATTAATGAAATCCTCATTGAAGAAACACTAATACACTTGGACCTATCACATGATAGCACTATAGGGACTATCACCTGTTCCCCATGCTATAGGACTCTCACCCATGGTTTAAAAACCTGGAATCGGAGTCGGAATTGGTCCTGACCGATTCTCGAGTTGGATCGGCCGATCCGGGTTGATTCTGAGTTGACTGAACCGATCCGGTGTAAAAAAAAAAAAAAAAAAAACTTTAAAATAAGTTTAAATTCAAATATTGAAAAAAATAATTTTTTTTTATTATAAATTTAATGCCGATTCCCGAGTTGGATTGGCCGATCCACACCCGGATCGGACGATTCCCAAGTTGGATCGGCCGAGTCAAAATGAACCCTGATTTGACCCTCAGAATCAGATCAGTCTTAGCCGATTACAAGTTAGATCGGCCGATCCGACTCGGAATCGGCCGAGTTTTGAAACCATGCTCTCACCAGTCCACTACAGTCTCAAACAACCTCCATAATCTTGCTCACATATATTGTAAGGCTCTCACCAAGCCACTTCAATCTCAAACAACCACCATAACTGCCATGTTATGTGAAGACATATCATATAGGGTCCCCCTGCACATCACAACTAATAGGCTAACCAGAAATACCTTTTTATACCCAACAAAGAAGGAAGGATCAATCAAAGAACATTCAATCGAACCCTGTTGGTTGTATCCGACCCAAGCATATCAGAGAAGCTGGCAAGATATTAAAAAAAATAATAAAAAAAAGGGGACGTCAGATTGTGACTAGCATTGGGCGGTAAACATTGTTAGAGTTATTATGTATTTCAAGGGTATTTATGTAATAAGGGGGTGGTATTCTATACCATACTATTGATATACGATGTAAACCATATAGTGGATATATCCTTTATAAATACCAAGCATATTAGGTCTAGTACCTGTACGAATTGGATTTTAATCTCTTTCTTCTTCTTCTTCTTCTCCTTCTCCTTCTTTTCCTCCTCTCTTCTTCCTCTTCTTCCCTTTCTTCCCACTTGGTATCAGAGCAGGTTTGGTTGTGAGTTCAAATCCTTGTGGAAGTGTTTTCTTGGATGTAGTGTTGTGTGTATGTGTATGCGTTGTGTGGACCCATGTCTAGCTCTCCCCAAGTGTGTTCCTAGGAGAGAATAGTGTAACTCCTGAGGGGGATGCTAAAGTATATTAATTTGTGTATCTCTTAACACCTTAAGGTTTGGGAGAGTTGGTTAATTTACTATCAACATGGTACCAGAGCAAGGTTAGAATCCAAACTAACCTTACAGATGAAGAGAAGCAGTCCAAGACCCTGTTGACTTTTGCATTCGTACGACTGACGTTGGCAGGCCAAGAATGTGTCGGAGATAAATAAGACCAAATCTGGAGTTGTCTCACCCTCTAGAGATTTTTGAAAATTTTTTAAGGCCCAAAAGAGTGTTTTTCGAGAGGTTTTCTCCGGCGACCTGAAAACCCTCAAATTTTGATTTTTTGATTAATCTGCTCACATGAGAAGTTCTTTATTTAATTGCTTGTAAAGGAGTTGTTGTTTTTGACCTAGGAAGCATGATACTAGTTTTGTGAAGTTTGGTTTCAGATTGAAGGAGATCTACCACTTGTTCTCTGCCAGTGATGCCTACACACTTGGACACGATTTATGATGGGGTTTTTCATGCTCAGCACTCTCAACACCAGATTTTCGTTGGGGAAAGGAGATCTAAGGGTTTGATTGTACTATCGGGGATCTTTGCATCTCATGTTCCCTTGTGTCCCCTCAAGTTTTGCTAAACCAGATGGTTGGCTCTAGGGCTATCAATGAGCCGAGCTAGCTCGGCTTAGCTTGGAGCTCGGTTCGTTATGAGCTAAGCCTGAGCCTTGTTTTAAGCTCGCAGAGTTGAGCTTGAGCCTTGATTGAAGCTCATTTCATAAATGAGCCTGAGTCGAGCTTTACTAAGCTCAGCTCGTTAAAAGCTTGGCTCGTTAAGAGCTCGGTGTGTTTAATTTTTTTTATAATTTATAATATATAATTATACATGGCAAATAATATGTTCGTTTTTGCTCCCGATTTTATTTGGCTCCTATCACATGAAGACACGTTCACATGGAAAAAGAGGTATGCAAATTTAACCCTAGAGTTGAGGAGAGAGGGTTAACCAGGGTTAAATTAGTTGATTACTTTGGTACAGTCACTGTCAACGCCCGAAACGTGGCAAAAATAACAACTCCTTTGGCGATGAGATTTGATTGCTTTCAATCCTCTCCCCTATAACTTTACTAAATTCAACCACATCCCTCCTTTGAAGCCCACACAGAAGCTCAATCGTAGAGCTAGCAATGCTTTTAATGAGCAATTTGAACCCCCCTTTTGACATTGAGAGAGATGGCAGAGAGGCCATGGCAAGGAAGGAAGGTTTTTCAATGTCGGAAAACTGGAGTTGCAAGTACCGCCCGGCGTGGATGTGAGAAGTGATGAGGTCCGATGAGTTGGAGACTTTGATGGTAACGTGAAAGACTTTTAGTGGCAGGGTGGACCCCAAAGAGCATAGCTTGGGTCCAAAAGGTTGTGTCCAGATAGAGAGTAGCGGCGACAAAGAGCAAACAACTGTGGTGCAGGAGGCTTTAGATGGTGTTAGATAGCCATGTGGCAATGATTAGATGCATGGGATGAACGATGCTCTATTTGAGTTTGAGAGAGTGATGGTAGACATTCACTAGTTTGAGGAGAGAGTTAGGTTAACCCAGGCTCCATTACTTTGAAGATGAAAGCCTCCCAAACTACTATTGGTAGAGAGGATGAGGTTCTTGATTCGGTGCAAAATCTTAAAATTATGATTTATATTGATCAAAAGAAAAGAAAACCATGGTGCTCTTTAAGAAGCTGAAATAGGGATGGATGAAAAGGTAATGTTTTCGATGGGGTACTGTGTGTTTATTTTATTTTATTTTATTACTGAAGAGCTGAGCCGAGCCCACCTTTAAGATCCCGAGCCGAGCCTGAGCTTTGTTTTCATGTGACGAGCCCGAGCTGAGCTCGCAGCTCGGCTTGTTGACACCCCTAGTTGGCTCACTATCTTAGAGTGGTATTACTTTTTATTTGTTCGTGATTTGTGATTTGTGATCAATGTTTGTCATGTCTGAAGTGAGCTAAGTATCTAAGGGGTGTGGTAACTGATTTCCCCAACACACCAATTACTACAATTAAGTTTGATGGTGCAAATTAGCTCACGTGGTCCAAATCTGTCCTCATCCATGTCCAGGGCAAAGATAAGGAGGATTATTTGATAGGTGAAACAAAGAAGCCTTCCAAGGATGATCCAAAGTTTTGTAAGTAGAAGATCGAAAATGCGATGGTTATGGGATGGTTGCTTGGTTCGATGAGACTTGAAATTAGTGACCACTATCTGTTCTTGAAAACAACACACCAACTTTGGTATTCCTTAACCAAGGCCTATTCAGAAATTGGACACACTGCAAGGGTGTTTGACTTGAGATAGCGGATTGCCCAATTTAAACATAGAGATAAGCCCCTTGCAATTTACTATTCAGCTCTTAAGAAGATGTCAGAGGAATTAGCACACTATACCACTTTTCATCCATCCTGTTCGCAGGATGCAGTAACATACTAGAAGCATGTAGAGGAGATTTAGGCTTTTGAATTCTTGGCAGGGATAAATCTTGACTATGAGCAGATCAGGGTATAAGTCCTCAATATGGGTCATCCCCTTACTTTGAATGAAGTCTATGCTCACATTCACTGTGAAGAAGGGTGACGTGGTGTTATGACTCCTGCCTCTTCTATGGAGAAGTCGACATTATTTTCGAGTACATTAAGAGGAGGTCGGGGCAACTTTACGGGCCGTGGTTGTGGGGGTAGATCTACCTACTCCTCAGGTGATTGAGACCGTCTGAAATGTGAACACTTTGGTCATTTTAGACATACCAAAGATCAGTGTTGGGATCTTCATGGACGACCACCAGATTTGGCTCCTCAATCTCCCTCTTGTGGTGGATTCAACATCGGTAAAGGCAATGGTCGTTTTGGTGGACAGAGACCCAGTGCTCACTCATTACTCCACCTACAATGTCACCTACCATGCCTTCCAGTTCTTCAGATATTGGTGCTCTATCTAGTGAGGAGATTGCTACTTTCCAATGTTTTGTTTCTCAGCTTAATCACTCTTCCACGGCTTCTACATCGTCCTTCGCCTACTTCGGTACATCTGCATCTGCCTCCATTACCACTCCTCAGTGCTCTTGGATCATTAATTCAGGGGCCTCCCACCATATGAATAGTATGTCCTCTTTGTTCACCTCATATCGGGTTTGTTCTGGTCAAAATAAAGTCCGTATAGCAAATGGTTCTTTTTCTTCTGTCGCTAGTCAAGGGGACATCCCTACCACCTCAGACTTGAGCCTAACCTCTGTTCTTCATGTTCCAAACTTTGCTTTGAACTTATTGTTTATTAGCCATCTCACAAAAAATCTTAATTGTTATGTTACATTTTTTTCTTCCTATTGTGTATTTTAGGATATGGCGATGAAGAGGATGATTGGTTTGGGGCATGAGAATGATGGCTTATACGTTTTGGATTCCAGCCCACTAGTAGCTACTCTTGCAATAAAGAGAACCGTAACTTCGTCCACATCAGATGAGTTGTTTACATGGCATTGCCGACTTGGTCACTTTTCTCTTTTTGTCCTCAAGAAGATGTTTCCTCATTTTTCCATTCCTAGGTCTATTATTTTTTGTGAACCTTGCCAGTTGGCGAAGCATTGTAGGTCTGTTTATCCAATTAGTAAGAATAATAGAAGTTTAGTTCCTTTTTCAATTGTGTATTCCGATGTGTGGGGCCCTTCTCTTATTACTTCTTTGTCTGGTTTTAAGGATTTTGTGACTTTTCTGGATGACTGTTCTAGAGCCATGTGGCTTTATTTGTTGAAGAATAAAAGTGATGTGAGTAATGCGTTCAAGTCTTTCTATGTTATGATCTGTACTCAATTTAGTACCAAACTCCGAGTCCTAAGATTTGACAATGGGGGTGGGGGGGAGTACCTTCTCATGACCTGTTCTTTTTATTTTATTTTATGAGTCGGGTATTGTACACTAAACCACATGCCCAAGTACTCCTGAACAAAATGGGGTGACCGAATGGAAAAATAGACACATTCTAGAACTTCCTCGGGCCATTATGTTCACTATGAATGTGCCTAGGACTTTTTAGTCTGAAGCCATTCAAACGGCTATCTACCTTATTAACAGGATGCCCTCTCGCGTTTTGTCATTCAGGTCACCCTTGGAGGTGTTATCTCCAACCACCTCCTTGTTTCCTTTTCCCCTTAAGACATTGTTCCCCTCGGTACCGCTTCCAGTTTCTGTTCCTTTTTATCATTTTGATGGTAATGGTGATGGTGGAAAGAGGGAGAAAGGACTACAGGTCTATACTTGGATAAAGAAGTAAGGACAACAAGAAGACTTAAAACATTACTTCTTATGGACCACTCCAAGAGTTTACTTCGGAACCAATTCCTGAATTAGGTAATGATCTCCACACCCTCTCACCTACCTTACCTGCTCAAACCTTTGGTAATGTGGATTTTGATTAACCCATCACCCTTAGAAAATGAGTGAGAGCTTCTACCAAACACCCAATGTCTAATTTTGTCTCACATAATGCACTCTTACCATCCTTCTACAACTTTTCTATTGTCTTGTCGTCTATTTCTATTCCTCGCAATGTATCTGAGGCTGTTCTACAACCAAAATGGAAGGATGCCATGGACGAGGAAATGAAAGCTTTAGAAAAGAACAAAACATGGGAGTTGGTTGATCTTCCTAAAGGAAAGAAGCTAGTGGGTTTCAAATGGGTATTCACAGTTAAGTATAAGTCTGACGATATTATAGATAGATACAAGGCGACGCTAGTGGCCAAAGGATATACTCAAACATTTGGCATATACTACCAAGAGACATTTGCCCTAGTGGCAAAAATGAATTCAGTAAGGGTACTTGTCTCACTGGCAGCGAATCATGAGTGGCCCTTGTTGCAGTTCGATGTGAAAAATGTTTTTTTTTACATGGAGACTTGAAGGAGGAAGTGTACATGGCTACACCACCTAGACTATCCATGAAAAATGATAAAGGAAAAGTTTGCATACTAAAGAAGGAGTTGTATGAGCTAAAGTAGTCTCTGCAAGTTTGGTTTGAAAGATTTAGGGCAACCATGGTGAAAGTAGGATAGAAACAAACTCAAGCAGATCATACCCTCTTCGTCAAACGTCAAGCTCAGAAGACAACAACTGTAATAGTCTATGTGGATGATATAATAGTTACAAGGAATGATGATGTGGAGATTGCAAGGCTAAAGAACAACTTGGTAAAAGAATTTGAAATAAAAGATTTGGGATCACTCAAATACTTTCTTGGGATAGAAGTTGTCAAGTCCAAGCAAGATATCATTCTTTCTCAAAGAAATTATGTAGTGGATCTGTTAAAAGAGTCAGGAATGGCGGACTATAAACCTTGTTCTACTCCCATTGAGGCAAATCATAGGCTCAAAGAGAATGATGGTGTATGGTTAATTGATGCTGGGAGATTTCAAAGACTAGTTGGAAGACTTATTTACCTGTCTTTAACTCGTCTAGACATCACTTATGCTGTGAGTGTCATAAGTCAGTTCATGCATGCTCCCACTTAGGATCACTTGGAAGCAGTATATCGAGTTCTCAGATACTTGAAGGGGTGTCTAGGGAAAGGTATACTATACAAGAAGAGTGGACATTGTCGAGTAGAGGTGTATACTGATGCTGACTGGGCTGGGTCAGTAACAGATCGCAGGTCTACCTCAGGATATTGTACTTTTCTTAGTGGAAACTTAGTGACTTGGAGAAACAAGAAACAGTTAGTGGTTGCTAGGTCCCATGTGGAGGCTGAATTTTGATCTATGACACATGGCATTTGTGAATCATTGTGGTTGAAAATGTTATTAACATAAGAGGGCTTACTAATTGCAGGACCAATGAGTCTCTACTGTGACAACAAGGCTGCCATAAGTATTGCACATGACTCTGTGCAACATGATACAACTAAACATGTTGAGGTGGATCGCCATTTTATTAAGGATCATCTAAAAAGGGGCGCATATGCACTCCCTATATTCAAACTCAACATCAACTTGCGGATGTGTTTACAAAAGGCCTAAGTGAAGCATAGTTCATGTACTTGATTGGCAAACCGGAAATGATAGACATTTACTCATCAACTTGAGGGGGAGTATTAGAGTTATTATGTATTTTGAGGGTATTTATGTAATAAGGGGTGGTATTCTATACCATACTATTGACATACGATGTAAACCATATAGTAGATGTATCCCTAATAAATACCAAGCATACTAGGTCTAGTACTTGTACGAATTGGTTTCTATTCTCTTTCTTCTTCTTCTTCTTCTCCTCTCTTCCCTTTCTTCCCACTAAGATGCCTTGCGAGATTTAGTACCAAATCCTCATTTCTTCTTCAAATTGAGTGATGTCAATTTTATTGGGTTCTTTTCATTCAAACGATCCATTCCTTATTAGCCAAAAGGAGAAAAAAAAAACTCTATTTTGATCGGGAGATCAAAAACACTCAAAAATGGATTTTTTTGCAATTTTACGAAGAAAATTCTCAAAAAAATATACTCAATCATTGAACACGCAAACCACCCACATAAAAATTTATTAGAAATCATGTTCTCTCAGAAATGATCATCGAACATACTTTCGGTGCCGGTGCTGATGCCAGCCGATGCCAACTGTACGATGCTGACATCAGCATTTGTATCGTCTATCAACAGCGATGAGTTATACCATGAAATCCAAGGCCAGACTAGCACTCTGATACCAAGTTGGTTGCTATGGAGAAGAGAGAGAAAGTAGGAAGAAGAGAGACAGAGAGCTGAGAGAGAAGTTGTCGATGGGAGAGAGAGTTAGGTTTTTCTCTCCCATATGATATTACTTATAATATTGTTGTAATAACAAAAATACCCCTATGTATAGGAGCAATGCATACACCTTATACCCCCAAGAGATAAACAATACACACACACCTACAATCAAGCCACCACACTAAATCATGTTGATAGGAGATGAGTGGGCCACTTTCTCTATCTTTATTTAGACACATAATCACCCTCAAGCCAGCTTGGTGACTCGAGTAATAGGGGAAGAGTTTGGGTGTAAAATTCTGAAAAGTTGGTTGATTTCATAGAGTTGGGTTATGAAATAGGATGAAGAAAGAAAAAATACATGGCCATGTTCATTTTATTTATTTATTATTTTACCAAAGCTGCTTGGGCTTGGTTGAGTCAAGTAAAGTCCATTCATGCAGCTATAGTTGATGTACTTTCTAAGTCGAAACATATGCACTAATCATACAATAAAGGGAAATTCCCAACTCTTGCTATGGAGAAATGAGCTTTCAGATTGTGCTTTTGACTATTGAGTAACCTTTATATTAGATTATAGGCCATTGTAGAACTTGAGTTATTAGAGTGTCAACCATTTGCATGATCCTTCCTAGCATCCTGTAATTATGGGATCGGCACTGGGTAATGGCCTCGTAACCATTTGCATGATCCTGTATAGAAGGTAACATGCATGTAGTTCCATTCAATATGAAACTAGTAGAAAGTGATGCCCTAGCTTCAAGAATGGAGGAAAAAGAGAATGGGCTATAAAGCCTTGTATTCCTTTATTTTGAGTAATGAAATCTTGAAGAAAAAACTTCTAACAGCTCTTGGACGTGTGAATTCTCTAACTCAAGGTGTGATTTCCTTGAAACCCTAGGTACGATTGCCTTTGTTCTTCTCCTTCTCTCTTCTTCTTCTATCTTCTTCAGTTTTAGTTACTGTTCATAGTAAGTGCTGCTTCTCTTTTTGATCTCATTCTCTCTTCATCATCTTTTTTATTTTTTATTTTTATAAGTAAAATAATTGTATTAAATCAACAAAAGATTACAACCGTGTATATATATATCCATTGATTAGGATCATTTTTTTATTGCATCTTGAAGATTTGAAGGGAAATCTATGGGAAATATCATAATCTCATCATCTCCCCTAGGATGTCAGCTAGCTTATTTGCTTCTCTCCAAACATGATGTATCACATAAGTCTCTTGATTGGGTAGTAAGCTCCATATCCTTCTAGTAATGGTGAGCACTCTTCAGGGGCAAGCATATCTTCATTCAATTTTTTCTACTGCAAGCTTTGAATCCATA
Source organism: Platanus orientalis (assembly GCA_025762735.1). Lineage (NCBI taxonomy): Eukaryota > Viridiplantae > Streptophyta > Magnoliopsida > Proteales > Platanaceae > Platanus > Platanus orientalis. The sequence continues at coordinate 4,183 of JAOXJP010032454.1, read as the reverse complement.
GTCATCATAATCTCCTGAAAACCATTGGATGCAACAACAAGCAAGCCTTTGTAGAGAGCAAACAGCTGTCCCTAGTACATGCAATATGGTAGTCGTACCTGCATACACCACAAGATGTTCCCATGCATCACGGATAAGGTGGTTATCATATCCAGCCTGAGTTGGTGTCATCAAATCATCACATGAAAGAGCCTAGAAATCTCTATGTGGTTTCGGCCAGCAGCATGTCCTTGGGGAACTATGCCTTGTTGTCATCTTTAAATTCCAGCTCTCCATAATGTTTCTGTTCAAAGGGGTATCTTCACATAACAAAGGAATATGCATTAACTTGGACTGCACTTCAAAATCAATTGTGTTGATTATAATCTCAAACGATCGATTTGTATCACTAAATCTCCTTTGATTTTTCTCCCACCATATGTGATAAAGAGCGCCATTGAATACAAGCTTAGCAATTGTGGCTGTGTTTGATTTCCCCTTGAATGTACTCCGGATGCAAGTACATATCCTTCTTCTTTGTGGGTGCAGCTTGTAGACTAGGTTCTTCCAAATGGCCATGGGAAATTCACATTGAAAAAAAAAAGATGATCAATGGTTTCTCTATTATTCCAACAAAAGCAACATTGAGATCTCCTTAGAATTTTGAGCTTGCATGATCTATTTTGAGTGGACAGTTTTTTTGTCGTTATTCTTCAAGCAACAAAATTGTGCTTAGGAATATGATTTGGGAACCATACCGTCTCACACCAATTTGCTTTAGTAGCTGGATTTCTAATCATTTCCCGAGCTGACCTCATTGAGAATTCACCATTTGAAGTTGTTGTCCATGTAGTCCTATCCTCGTCAAGATGATTAAGTCTATCAATAGACGGAAGATGAGACCATGCCTGTATAAGTAAATGTGAACGAGCTCTCTTGTTTGTAGGGGCGGAGCTAGGATTTTCTGGTAGGGGGGCAAGTAAAAAAACTTCGCCTCGGATTTGGTGTGACCCCTAATGTCAGCATAAGGTGAGACTGACTTTAGGAGGTGACACATCAGAGCCGAAAAAGTAACTTACACTTTTTTGGGGATGTTTTTCACTTTTTGGCCCTGATGTGTTGGCCCCTAATGTCGGTCTCACCTTAAGTTGACCTCAGGTGGTCGCACCAAATCCTCAAGGACAAAATTTTAGTTAAAAGAATGTGTGGATATATTAAAGTGTATATCATTTACTCAAATAAATACTTCTCATCAAAAAGTCATTTACAATTGTGTACCATTTGTTTACAAAAAATAATTGCCTACTAAAAATTCGCATACAATTATAGTGGCAATTGTCCACGACGAGGCCTCATGTTTTGAAAGCGTTGAATGATCTTCTCATTATCGATGCTATTAAAAACATCTTTATCGATAGAAGTGATTAAATAATCATTCATCCAATCATCTTCCACGTATACCCTTAACATGATTAATAAATGGGTTGTATTTGGATTGACCAATATACTCGTATACCCTTAACACAACGCTTAACCCACCAACACAAATTGCCATGCCTACTTCCGCGTCCCACCCAGAGGATCCGCCCTCGTTCATGGTTTTGAATCATCTCTAATTTGAATGGATTGATATCATGCCAATACCAACTAGTGCATATCATGCTGGTACCAATCAGTAGGTAACATGATGCATGATGAAGGGTGTATTGACCGAGTTCACATCATCTCCAGTTTAACTAGACATATACCACTCCAGTCTCTACTCAGGATGTGACCAATGCTTGACAAAGGGTACACTACAATAAATATTACTTATTTACTACGTATTTACCGTAAAACCCTTCTTTGACCCATATGTATTAACCTAAACACCTTTGTTAGGCCACATTTCATGCACTGATTGGTGGTAGTGTGATATTTGTCCATTCAGATTGGAGATGATTCAAAATTGTATTGACCGAAATATATGGGTTATAAATGCACAATAAATTGTATTCATTAAAACACCCTTGTCAAATAGTGTCACTTCCTTGGCAGAAACTAGTGTGTTACTTGTCCATTCAGACTAGGGTTATGATGTGAACCCTTCATCCATCACCTTCTAATGGATAGCTTCCATTTGAAAATCTCATTTAGATCTTTTGTTTCTTCTCCTTCTCGTATTCAAATCTAACAATAATGTTTCTTCATGATTATTCATAAGATCGATCAACATTCTAATCCCTTATCAGATAGCTGTCGCATTTAGATCTTTGATTCTCGTTGGTTTTTAATTTGCTTTTCGTGTCCGATTTGATAAGTTCTGCCATGGATTTAGGTTGCATTTATGTGTTAGACAAGGGAAACAACTAGACTTCTATTAATGAAGAGAATGAAGAAAATGTTCTGTCTAGGATTTTGGTGTCCAAGACTGTAGGGACGACATGTGGAAGAAAATGGGAATGAATTTGGGTGGATTAGAAGAAATTTCAAATTCCCACACATTTTCTCCACATTTCATCTCCATGGTCTTGGACACCAAATCTTTTTTGGATAGATCAACATAGACAATCATTCATTTTTTTTTTTAAAAGGAAAAATAAATAAAAGGAAAAGACGAGATTGTAGCTATATGATTGGGAGAAACCTTGGTTTAGAGGAGAGAGAAAATATAGATATTATTTATATCATTGAAAGCAAGCAACGTTTAAGCAAGGAAGAAGAAGAATGATTGTATGTATTGACACAGATCGACCTTGTAGGCATGCCATTGATTGACACATGATGTTTTTTTTATTTATTAATTTGGTGTTTGTTTTTGACCACCTACTTTTCAATTGAACACTTTTTTGGATGATTTTACCCCCAACACAACACATGTCAGTTTAGAATTCATCATCATAGACAATATATAGACTTTTTCATCACAGAACATCTATTGGTTTTTTTTAAAGCTTTACTCTCTTCTGTTTTTTTATGTAATAATCTCTTTTGTTATTACATTTCCTCTCTTCTACTAAATAAAAAAGAAAAGTTCAATATACGGTCATAGGTCTTCATAAACTTGTCTCTAACCACTTGAGTAATATGGTTAATGCGGTCTTTCGAAGTGGCCAAACTTGTTATTCTAGCCTATTAGGTGTTTTTTCTATGTTGACACATGCCTATCTAGTTGTGCCATTGATTGACACATGATGTGTTTTTGAATTTAATGTCTCTTTTTTTTACACCTAAACACTTTTTGAACTCCAACACAACATGTGTCAACTTATAATTCACCAGAAATACTACATATGCTTTGTCATCACATGATAACTTTCTTGGAATTTGAGGGGGCAACTGCCCCCCTTGCCCCTAAACAATACAGACGCTTTGTCATCACAAACATTTTCTTCCTTCTTATTTTTATTTTTTGGAATTTAAGGAGGGACAACTGCCCCCCTTAGCCCTATGTGGCTCCGCCCTTGCTTGTATGCCATTCTCCATTATCAAGGATTGATGAGACCAGACCACGGCAATTCAACCTTGCATCACATCTAATATGTTCCTCAAACTCTTTATTAAAATCATGGTTCAAAAACTCGGATTGTCGGACCAGATTGTCCAGGCCAAAAACCGATACAGGATCAGATTGGATCGTGGATTTGCGATCCACCTTTAGATCATTCGGTCCAAAATCGATCCAAAGCCAAAAAATTCCTAAAAAATTTCTAAAAGTTCATGATATTCTTATAAAGCTTTTTATAAAAAGTTTGAATGAAAAACATCAATTTTAAGAATGTTAGTTGCATCATACATGAATAAACACTATTACGAGTATGTATATTTATAAAGATCAAGATTGAACATTTCATAACCAAACATCTAATATGATTACTTCTAGTGTAAAAAAACCAAACCATATATAGATACAGTAAGATATAAATAATGATGAACATAATTGTAGGCATGTTAAGTGCATCATACATGTATAAACAAGGTTACGAGGTTCGTATAAGTTCGAGATTGTAGTTTATATAACCAAACATCCAATATTATTATATATATTGATGCATAAAAACTAAACCATGTACAAAATCATATAAACAAAAATAAAATAAAAATAATAATATATGATTCATTATTTTAGCCAATGGGTTAGTGAATTTTAATCTAGCCTTCTATTATAGGGGTAGAGGGGGGGGTTGTCCCCCACTATCAATGCGGGGGGGTTTCCAAGAGGGGC
>JAOXJP010032443.1:0-16762 GCA_025762735.1 Platanus orientalis | reverse complement strand
CGCATTGTAATATGCTAAGATAGACCGCTCCCCCTGGCGTAATTGCCAAACCTGCTAATGGAGCTCATAAACCAACCCAATATGACCTTCCTCAGAGTATGTACGAGCAAGGGAATCTCAAATGCTCTTGGCTGATGAAAGGAACAAACATGTCTTACTGATAGATGGCTCCATTGAATGTATTAACCAGAACATAACCAAGGAGTCATCCGCCTCCCACTTCGCACATGTAGGGTTATCACGCGTAGGGGTTTTAGTGTCCCCTGAAATATACCCCAATTTACCATGGCCCTGAATAGAGATCTTTGCAGACTAAGATCAAGTAAGGTAATTGGTACCATCCAACTTCACAGTAGTAATCGGAGAGCTATAGGTCTCCATAGGGATACTTCCGGAAGCACCACCAACAGTTCTAATAGAAGAAGAGTCGTTCACATCCAACACAGTACCCAGGCGTTGCTAAATACGATCAAGCACACCACCAAAACACAAAAACAATGCTACCAGACACCAAGAAAAAGGCATACAACTTCTAAAAGGCTAAGAGAGATCACCACAGTACACAACAACAAGAACTGAAGGGAAACAGGGGTTGAAAACCACACATCATAGCTAACCAGGCCTCCACGAGCCAATATAGGCACCAATATACACAATTAGTCATCAAATAAGTCGAGTAAATCCACTATAGAGCATACCATTACACAACAGTAACACAAGAAGCTATATAAAGGTTAAGATATGCTTAGGCATCAACCACGAGTTGGGAAAAATGGCAAAACTTCCTCAATACTCAACGAAACTGCATGAGACTTGTTCCAAAAGTTTTCTAAGGAAAAAACGATCCAAGGGGTATCATTTTTGCCGATCAAAACAGACTTAAATTGAGCAGATCTACAGAAATCTCAAATCTGGAAAATCCTGTGAAAATCACTAAAAAATTCACTAAAAATCAAAAACTCACTCAAATGGCTTCAAACTTGTGGCCAATAGATGCGTCTGGACCAGGCGATTCAAGAGGGAGATATTTTACCCTACCATGGCAAACGTCACTGTACGGATTGCTGATGTCAGCAAGTCGACTGTGGAACTAGGTTGTGTTCAGCACAGGATCACTTGCTTGCTCTGATACCAAGTAGATTTAGTGATTAGGGTTTGTAAGAAGAGAAGAAGAAGAAATAGGAGAAGAAATAGGAAGAAAAAGAAGAAGAAGAGAGGGAATTATATGAGAGTGTATTGAATCTCTCATACGTATAACTCTTTTATTTATATGAGGATTACAATTGCAAGTATGTCCTAAAATACCAAAGTACTAGTATACCCTTACAAGTATTGTACCCCTGTATACATCAACGAGAAGAGCCTAGATGTTTCAAAATAGCAGCTTCTCTTGGTGATACATGTTAAAGGTGAACTAACAACCAACTTTCTCAAAAACCTTAAGGTATTAAGATAGACAAGAATTAATATACTTCAGCACCCCCCCCCCTCTTAGGAGGAACAATGTTCTCTCTTAGGAACACTTGGGGAACTAGGTGCGAGTCCATAACTCATGCACACGTGCAATGCTATGTCCAAGAGAATACTTTTAATTCCATGGGGATTTGAACTCGTGACTTGGCTTGGCTTTGATACCATGTTGAAGGTGAACTAAACAACTCTCCCAAAACCTTAAAGTATTAGGATATACAAGAAAAAATATACTTCCAACTATACATCACTTTAATTCCGTATTTACTTCCTAAGCTCTCTCCTGTTGAGTTTATTCCATATTGATCCATTCATAGCAACATCAAGTTCTTTTCATAGATTTCTTTGTCAGATTGGTTCTATATTGTTGATCTCTTAGTGCTTATTTCTTACCCGTATTTGTACATGTATCTCGTGTGAGGCTGGTGGCTTGGGTTTGCAATCATTGTGTCTTTTGAACAAATCTCTACTCAGTAAGTGGCTATGGTGGTTAGGTGTTGACAGACAGACTGTCGAGAAGGGTCATTTGGAGAGGAGGCTGGGGGCTGGTATAGCAAGCAACCATGGGGGTTATGGTTATGGGTGTGGGTTGTGGAAAGGCATACAAGGGTATGGAGGGCTACACTAATTTGGTCATGTTCAAGCCTTCAAGGTCAACAATGGGGAAATAATTCGATTTTGGAAGGATCCGTGTAGTGTTGAGCCCCTCTATATTCTCTATCCCAATTTTTTTGCTTTGGCCTGCAATAAAGATGGAATGGTTAAGGAGTTTATGATTAGAATGAGATCCTTTTGCTCTTGAGACCTGCACTTTAGGCGTAATCTCAATAATTGGAAAGTGAGGAGAGGGTTCACTTGATGTTCTTGCTTGACTCGACTGTTTTGAGAAGCAGGGAGGATGACAATTGTATGATTTGGAATGCTAGCAAGGATGGTGTGTTCTCAATTCAGTCTTTTTTCCAGTCTATGAGTTCGACAAGCCCAAGCCCATATCTGGTTAAATACACTTTGAATTCCTTCATTCCATCAAAAGTTTGCTTCTTTTCTTTGGTTGGCTAGCCTTGGTAGAATTCCAACTGTGGGTCTCCTCATTTCTCGTGGGCTGGTGTCCCCTAATAGGTGCATCATGTGCTGTTCGGAGGCTGAAACTGCTAACCTCCTTCTAATCCAATGTAAAGTGGCATCATTTTTTTGGAGCTCTATGCTTAGCAGATTCGGATTTAGCTGGGTGTTCCCTCTCTCAGTGAAAGAGGTCTATGTTTCTTGGGATTATAGGGCTTCTAGTGCTTTGAGTCCTAGAGGGAAGATAGTTTGGAGTGGTGATCCTTTTGTTATTTGTTGGAGCCTTTGGTTGGAGAGAAATGCAAGGATCTTTGACGATTCTGTGCCGAAACCTCACAGGATTCTTGATAAAGTGTGGTCTTTGTCGTATATTTGGACCTCAATGCTTCCTTCCTTCAAATGTTAAATTTCATGATTGGGTTTTTGGGTGGGAGTCCATTGTATTTTGGTAGTAAGGATCTCTTGTTCTTTTTTGTCTTTTGTTGTTGAGATCAGGGCTGGCTGGTTGTACTCCTTGTAGTTGTAATTTGCTTTGTTCTCTTCTTTTATGAATTTTATAATTTTTTTTTTTTTTTTTAAATTATACAACAACAACAAACTCCCTTATCCCAACTATTTGGGGTCGGCTACATGAACCCTGTTTTTCCATTCCACTCTATTTAGGGCCATATCTGCCGTTAAATTACAAGCCTCTATGTCTCTCCTTACCACTTCAACCCAAGTCAATTTTGGCCTTGCTCTAGTCCTTCTAGCACCTTCAACTTGCATCGTCTCACTCCTCGATGGCAGAGTCATTGGTTTTCGTTGCACATGACCAAACCATCTCAATCGACTTTCCCTCATTTTATTACCTAGGTACTACACCTAAACTACCACGAATGGATTGATTCCTAATTCTATCCTTTCTAGTCTTGCCACTCGTCCATCTCAAAATCCTCATTTCAGCCAATCATTTTATGTACATGTTGTTTGTTGGCTGCCCAACATTCTACTCCATAGAGCATGGCTCATGTTGTGGTATTCGTTTATCACACAACAGTCCAGAAGCACCTCTCCACTTCAACCATCCCACTCTAATTCTATGAGCAACATCATCTACAATATCTCCCTCTTTGTGCATGATTGAACCAAGATAATGAAAAATGATCACTCTGGGGTATCTCTTGAGTTATTCACATATTTTTCTAAATATTTAATGTTGAGATGTCTTCAATTCAATGGCTTTGAGTGTCGTGTTTTATCTTTGTACGGAACTTGCCAAAATGGCAAGTTGATGTCTTAGGATATAAAAACATTGTTTTAACGTAGGGTATTTTTTAAGGGGCTTTTCTCTTAAACGGAAATAGGGTTTGGAAGAGAGAGGTAGCCGCAAAGGTCTTGTAATCTCCAGTTTTACATAGTAAAAGCTCTCTTGATCGTCTTCGCCAGTGGACGTAGACTTTAAGCCGAACCATGTTAAATCGTCTTGTGCTTTGTATGTGTGTGTTGTTTGCATTAATTTCTTCTCTTATTTGCTACGTACAATCTAAATCTAGGCTTCTATACAACAATTGGTATTAGAGCCCTAGGTTGCGATTGAGTTTTTTGACATGGCAAGATACAAAGTAGAGAAATTCGATGGACATAACAATTTCAGTCTATGGCGTGTGAAAATGCGTGCGTTGTTGATTCAACAAGGATTGGTTAAAGCTTTGATGGGGAAGGAAAAATTTCATGCAACGATGAAGGAAGACGAAAGGAACTGGACCTCAAGGTACTCAGGGCGATTCAATTGTGTATGACCGATGAAGTGTTGAGAGAGGTTGTAGAAGAGTCTGCGACTGGGTTGTGGCTCAAGTTGGAAAGTCTGTACGTGACGAAGTCTCTCACAAACAGGTTGTATTTGAAACAACGGCTCTATACATTGAGGATGAGAGAAGGTATATCTGTGAAAGCGCATCTGAATGAATTCAATAAAATAATTATGGATCTAAAAACCATTGATATTAAGAATGATAATGAAGATCAAGCTATCATTGTTTTGTGCTCTTTACCTGCATCATATAAACATTTTGTTACAACCTTACTCTATGGAAAGAATACCATCTCCATGGAGGATGTCAAAACATCTTTGCATTACAGGGAATTGAGGAAGAAGGTATTTGGAGAAAAAGGTGGGGGTAATTAGAAGGTCTATTTGCAGGAAGAAGAATAAAGGAAAAAGATTTTAGGAGTGATAAATGTCAGTCTAGATCCAAGTCTAGAGGAAATGGCAAGATGCAGTGCTTTCGTTGTAAAGAATATAATCATATGAGGAGGGATTGTCTAGAGCATTCTGACAGGAAAAAAAGGTGATAATCTCAATATAACATTGGCAAAGGAACAAAAAGAGTGCATTGGAGATGTTCTCAAAGTCTCCAAAGGTATTGACACATTTTCTCATGATGAATGGATATTAGATTCAAGTTGTCATTCTTAAATTTGTTTTGGAAAAAAATATTTTAATATGTTTCAGAAAAAGAAAACAAGTTTTGTTTCTTTGGGTGACGGGTTTACTTGTGATGTCACGGGTGTTCGGACAGTGAAGATCAAGATGTTTAATAGAGTGGTTTGTACTTTGGGTGGTGTGGCATATGTCTCAAAGATGCGAAAGAATTTAATATCCTTACGCCGGTTGGACTCCAACGGTTATAAGTATTCAGCTGTAGGTGGAACCATGAAAACCACATGTGGTTGTTTGGTCCTGATGAAGGAAGAAAAGTGTGGTGATGGTTTGTATCGTCTGATAAGGAATACAATGATTAATAGTGTTCCTTTGATCTTGACGGATAACTGAAAACAGGGTGCACGAAATAACTAACACTGGTATAGTCTTTTCTGTGGATGCAGCAAAAAGAGGTGGTGCAGGTTTTCAGGCAATAGATGATGATGAAAAGGTACTTGTGATTGCAGAGGACGGTCGAGGTCCCTCTCTAGAGTTGACTAGACGAGTCAACTCGGGGCAGCTAAATTTGTGCATTAGCTGTGTTATGATTGAATCGGATGGTGTCAGGACTAAATTGATTCAATAGTATGTGTAGCGATGTTTTTTAAAGGCTAATGGTTGTTTGTGGTGATAGCAAATAAGTTGCGATTCAGGTTTGAGGTGGAAGTGTGTTTCAGGTATATATGGTGCAGAGTTCACTAAGAAGGACAAGTGCAGATCTTCTTCAGGTCGTCTCGCAATGTGAGTCAAGGTGGAGTGTGGTGCACATGTCACAAATTGTGTCTTGTCAAAGATATAGGTGTTCGCAGTATCTAGAATTACCCTTCAGGGTTATGTAGAGAAGATGTGAATAGAGATTTATGTGCTATGTAGTCTTGGTAGAATTAAAGCCAATGTGGAGATTTGTTGAGATGTCTTGAATTCAACGGCTCTGAGTGTCGTGTTCTATCTTTGTACGGAACTTGCCAAAACGGCAAGTTGGTGTTTTAGGGTATAAAAACATTGTTTTACCGTAGGGTTTTTTTTAAGAGGCTTCTCTCGTAAACGGAAATAGGATTTGGAAGAGAGGTAGCCGCAAAGCTATTGTAATCTCTGGTTTTACACAGTGAAAGCTTTCTCGATCATCTTCGCCCGTGGACGTAGGCTTTAAGCTGAACCACGTTAAATCATCGTGTGCTTTGTGTGTATGTGCTGTTTGCATTAATTTCTTCTTCTATTATTTGCTACATACAATCTAAATCTAGGCTTCCACACAACATTTAAAACTGAAAATTTCTTCATAAAATGGCAATGGTTAAGAACATCAAAGCAATGGTCATGTTTTTACTAGTAGAAAGCCCAGTCAGTGAGCTTCTTGGAACCTTTTCTTTCTTTTACTTGTAGCAATAGTCTCTTTTTCTTTCTTTTCTCTTTTCTTTCCTTTTTTTTAGATACTTTGACAAACAATTTGGAAATGTAGTTGAAAATTTGTGTTCTCTCATGTTATTCTCTCTTGTTTTTTGAATAAATTTTGCCTTACCATTCCTTCTTTTTATTTGATTCCATGTGTAAAATTAAGCATAACGTGAAAAGCAGATTAAAGAAAATAAATCCTAGTCATTTGCTTCCCGTAAAGAGAACCAAGAGAGGAAACTACCTTATTCCATTACAATTCTGCTGGTAACCTCCTTCATCTTCTCAATGATCTTCTCCGCCTCCTCTTTAGGCATCTCTTTCTACGATAAATCGGAGCCTTTTTTTCCGCTAAATCCTTCGCTTCCTTGAGACCCAAATCAGTAAATGTCCTAACTTCCTTAATAATCTTAATCTTTGCAGCGGCATCAAACCCCTCAAGCTTCAAATCAAAAGCCGTCTTCTCTGCCTTCTTCTCCTCCCCTTTGCAGTTCCACCTCCCTTCACCCCCTTACCGCCAAATCCCATCCCCGTATCATCAGTCATTATCGGCATTTCAATCATACCCAATCGCTGTCTCAAAATCTCTGTAAAGTCAGCAACTTCGAGTAAAGTAAGACCAGAAATCTCATCAACAAGCGCCGAGACCCGCTCAGTTGGAATCATGCTCGATTCTTGTCCGTTTGAAGTGGATTCCCGCACAAAACTCGAATGAATCCATGACCGATCATTCAGGGTAACTAAATCGGGCCTACGAGATAGATCTGATTACGCAGAATCAGTAAAACACACACTCATCACTGACAACCGAGGGTTTGTCTAAGAATGAAAACTAGAGTTTTGAGCAGCGACTCTGGAACGAAGTGATGATGTTGCCGAAATGGTTCGAAATTGCCTCATTGTTTCACTTTTGTTGAAACCTTAAATCCGTTAAAAGGATTCGTTTCAGAATCTCAGATGATAGCACATCAAAATCTACGAACCCCATGGCTATGCAGCATAAAGAGTTCCAACGACCCAGAGCAGGGCTTGGATTATGTGAGAACGAATCTTGTGAGAACCGTGAAAACGGCACCAGAGGGGCTGACGCATCAGTGCCAAAAAGTGATTTACACTTTTTGGGGGGCACTTATCACTTTTCGGGGCTGATGTTTCCGTACCCTGATACCGTTTTCACGGTGCTCACAAGATTCATTCTCACCTAATTTTTAGTGCCCAGAGCAGGCATTAACCCTAAACAAGAGGGTTTTGTAGTTAAGTTGGATCGAAGCAAATGTTTTGTGATCTGTGAGCAATTTTAACTGACACGTGGTGTGTCTGGTTTAAAAATCCAAAAAATATAAACCATAAGATAAACTTAGAGAATGTTCATTTGCTGAAATACTACTGGATCGAAAGAGGAGAGAATCTTCATGGACTGACACTAATCAAAGTTTCGGGTCGATATCCTCTGCGCCACCCCTCCCCCTGCGACGCTCGGGGAACCGAGACAGAGGGGGGATCATTTCACTTTTGGCACCCCCAAAAATTAAAATGATCCCCCCTCTGTCTCGGCCCTCGGGCATCGCAGGGGGGTGACGCAGCCGATATCATCCCGATAAAGTGTGAGACCACATCTTAATGGAGACTCGTATCCTCTCGCCACCTCATGATGCGCCATGAGCCACATACACAAAAGGGGGTGACTGATGAGGCCATGCAAAAAGTGTATGGTCCCACCCACCTTTGTGTTTGTGGCTCACCGTGGTACAGAGGCTATGACTCCCATAAACGGAGCTGTGGCCTATGGGGCCTGTAAAAAGTGTATGGCTTAATCCCTGTTTCATTGTGGTGCACCATAAGGTGGTGTAGAGGATACAAGTTTCACATAAAGTGCTTTTTCTCGTTCAATCAAACAATAAAATGACGTTTATGACAGATTTTAGGGATTTTGTTGAAACATTTTGTTTTGGATTTAAATCATTTATAGAGATATTGTGGATTTATATTCTCTGGTCTATGTTTACGGTGTTCCATAGATATAAAGGGAGTAGGGCCCATATACTTTTTGAAAAACTCTCCCCCACCACAAAAAGTGTAGCCCCACCCCTTTTCAGTTGGTGGAGCATCATAAGTGTGGATCAAAGGATATGTACGCATATCTCCTGAGACAGTGAATTAATGCATCAGGTTGGAGCCACCATATAGGGGGCGCTGTGGGGTGTTGGGTACTGACAAAGGGGGTGAGACCCATACACTTTTGTCAGTACCGAATACTAGACGGCGTTCCTTGTATGGTGCCTCCAGCCCAGCGCATAAATTCACTGGCTCAAGATACATGATTTCAAAGGATATGGCTCCCTTCTAAAGAGTACATGCCTGATGTGTCTACTCCTTGACGCTTAACGAACCTATAGGCGTTTGTAAGCAGCGAACAAAATCCGTGACCCCTTAAACACATACAAAAAAATGAAGAAAATATCAAATAGAAGCTCATTAGGGTACTAGAACTTTCTAAATTACGAAAAAAATAAAGCACCCAAAACTCTCTCATAAGGAGTTGTGGACCAGCCGATAAGAGAGGGGCCCACACTTGATTTTTTGACTAAAAATTACACGACTATGGCTGTTGGTCAGCCTTAGGTATTCCTAATCTACCATTGTCTATATAGCCTTATCACAAATATACTCTCATATAAATAAATTCTAAACCATCCTTGGCTTTGAAAAGACATGTTACAATGAAATCGCCGACCCCTAAAATCTAACAAAACCCACACCTTGTACATGTTTTTGAACCTAAGCTATTTTGTGGGGTGGATCATATGGAAACCTCTTTACATTGTCTACATCAATGTGCGTCTCCAGCGCAAACAATTTTTCACAACTCTTCGTGCTCACCATTGTCTTCAAGCTAATGCTCGATGGTTCCTCATCTCAACCGCCGGAATTTATATTTGATGATGATGGCAAGACCTCCATTAATCCCAAAAACACTGATAGAATTTTTTATGTGACTAGTAGACTCTCAACTGCATCATAGCCATGGTGTCTGGGCCTGTTTTTCACATTTACTCAACCATAACCATGCTTATGAGATTCATATCCTCTGCCACGGTGAATAAATAGGGGGGTGGGGCCTGCAAAAAGTGTATGTGTCCCACCCCATTTGTGTCTCGGCTCATGGTGGCTTATTTGGATACGAATCCATGCTTATGAGGTTCGGTCGGCTTTGGAACCTCGTTACACCTCCATGTCTCGCTTAAATATCTTGCAACTCATATAAACTTCAATCCATGAAGAAGGGTGTTCTTCCTATGCAGGATTATCTTCAACAAATCAAATCAATAACGGACACTCTCGCTGCTGTCTCATATCCTCTCAACACTGAAGATATCGTTCTTCACACTCTCAACGGCCTTCTTATAGAATATCCCACCTTCAAAAACTGCCATCGAACCAAACCTATTCGTATGACATTTAAAGAATTCCATAGTCTTCTTCATATTAAAGAGCATACACTGGCACTGGTTGACACTACAACCTTTCCTTTACCTGTTGCACCCACCACCTTTAATGGGGTCTGATATCAAGTGCGACACCCCCCTGATGGGACACTCAGGTGGGGGAATCAAAAACCTCCAAAAAGTGAATTGATTCCGCCCCCCGAGTGTTCCATCAGGGGGTGTGGTGCATACGATTTCATCCCCACTTTTCGGGGCTGATGTGTCCGCCCCCTGGTGCCATTTGCACCCATCCTTATGAACTCAAAGCAGATTTCCTGCAGGGGTGGGGTGACACGTGGGCATAAAAAGTGAAAAACACCCAGCAGTGATTCATTTTTTGTGATGATTGACTTTTTCCACCCACATGTCACCCAGCGCCCCTGGTGCTTCAGTGCTTCAGTCTGACTACAGTAAAAGGGCTACAGGAAATCTGCTTTGCTATGAACTTCATTCATAGCATTTGGATAAAGAGGTGGCACATGAATGGTTAGATTCGGGCCAGCCCAAACTCAACCTGAATCCTGTGTTTTTCAATTGGGAATTGCATGGGTTGACTTTCTTGGACTGAGCTCAGGCTCTGATTGAGTTTGGATCGTCATTTTATTTTGGGCTGGGCTCAGGTTGACCTTAGCCTGACTCAGCCCAACCCGATTCATAGTCCTAGTTCCATTCCTCTCCGCTTCTCTCCCTCACCCTATGTTTTAAAACCCAAATTATGTCTCACCACTCAAAACCCTTAAGTTTCTGATAGAAAGGGTAATAAGATATTTCTGGATTCATATCTGAGATATGTGCGGTCCTACCTGGTTTGAACCGGGAAAAACACCCTAAACAGTTCTATATAAGCTCAAAACAGTAATGTGCCAAAGACCGCATATAACTGACAACCAGTCAACCGATTTAAAACCAACTGATTTTTTAAATATTTTTTAGCAAATTTGAGATTATGTCTTTCCAAATTCCAATCCCACTTTCAAAGAATTGTTTTAATTTTCTGGTATTTTATTACATTTTTTGGTATGTCTAAAAATTAAAAATCTGATCTTAAACCTTCGAATACATTATGATTGTTTTATTTTTTTGATATTCTACTTATGATTGAAGTGAACCATGGTTAGATTATGCAAACTGGTGGTTGAACCTGATTGGCCCTGAACCATCTATCTTATCGGTTCAATGGCCGATCTGGTTCTCAAAACTATGATTCACCCTTTTGCTCATGACATTATGACCAAATCCTAATAATAGCCCAAGAGGGTTTTTTCTTTTTTTTTTTGTTTTTTGTGAGCTAAGCAGGGCCCACTCTCTGTAGTGACGCATATTAGCAAACACTGTGCATCATATATATATATATACAAAACAGTAGCCTCACACCCCTTTTCTCTCTCATCCATGTGGACACTAGTATCAATTTTTTTGTGCTTCAATTTTCCCTAAATACCCTTTGATATATTATATTCTCTCTCTCCTAAAATATCTCAACTAGATTATTTTTTCCTTCAACGTTTTTTTTTTAAAATAAAAAATCAAAGATTACTTTTTCACACGTTTTCCAATCACAACTCTTAAAATCTCTCCATCTTCTTCTATCAAATATATTCTCACACCTCTCTTTCTTACAATTCCTAAAATCTCTCACAAATCTCTCTATTTTTATCTCCCACCAATTCCTAAAATCTTTCCCTCCTAAAACCTTTATAAACCTTCCATTAAAAACCGAGAGACCCTAAAATCTCTCTCCTATCCCACAGCCTTAAGATCCCTCCCCTCTATTTCACTTCTCACATCTTTCTCCCTTTCTTATTTTTTGTAAGCACATGACTCCTACCTAGCAAAGGAAACAACTCCTAACCCCCCCCCACCCCCACAAAAAAAAAAAAAACAAAAACAAAAAAACTCAATTAATTCAACCTAATTTCTGACTAAAGTAATAACTTATACCCTAAAGAGGCAATGAATTTAAGTTTATGTACAAACCCTCTTTCACTTCTCACGTATCTCTCTCCCTAAACATCTTTTACTTTCATTTATTTTATAAGCATCTGACTCCTACTTAACAAAGGAAACAATTATGCTCAACAGGAACCAAACCCAAGATAAAAGGCTAAACCATTGTTAGGGTCAGGTTTGGGTTTACCTCAGCTTAGCTCAAGGCTCAATATATATAGGAGAATAAATGTTTTGTCAAGGATTTCGTATGTCATACCGTGTCCTATAGACAAAGGCTAGGTGGTTAAAAGTATAGTAACAATTTTCAAATAAAAAAAATAGGTACCCATAAATATGGGTGTATAGGGTTAAAACCGTTAAAATAAAGTGTTCAAATAAACATTTGCTCCTTATTTGAAAGAGGCACCGAATTAAAAAAAAAATCATCACATGCAAATGATGGAAAATTGGGAATGCAATGTGAAAAAAGAAAAACAACAACTATTTCTAAGCTTGAGCAAACTCATGGCTAACCTAAGACCAGATAAAATAATTAGGGCCGGTAAAATTTTTTGGGTCCCTATCTACAATTATTATACTGGGCTGAGTCCTATGCCTACTATAGCCCAGTTTGAGCTTGGCCCATATACATCCCTAATTTTGATGTTTATTATTTAAAAAAAATTAATAGAAAGATTAACTTCTTTTTTTCTATCTCTCTAATAAATACCATATATATATATATATATATTTCATAAATTTTATCCTCCTATTAATTATAGAGATAAATATTCTTGGTATTATAACTTTCAAATGTAATTTAATTATATTTAATCCTTATAATTATTTTTATTTATTTTCTATAACCCCTTATATCACTATGTCATTGGTAATTTTAATTCTTTAGATTCTTTCTCCATTATTACAAATGCAATTCCTTAAATCTTTCTCCTAAGTTCTTTCCCTAATCTCACTTTCTTTACCATTTCATTTTTTTACAAACCTTATTAATATTTAACCACTCATTATTTTCTTTTTTTCTTCTTTTTCCTACATGGGTAAGTTCTTCATCTCTCCACGTCTTAAATTATTTATTAATTCTTTTTACATACTAAAAATTCTTACATCAAATAATTTAAATAAAAAATTCAAAACTACAATGTTCTATATATATATATATATATTAAAACAATTGCCTCAAGCTCATTTCTCTCCCATCCACGTGGATACAATACAAATTTGTGTTCTTTAATTTTTCAAAAAACACTGTAATCACCTATAAAATTTTGAACCCATACCATAAACTGTTAGAAATTAACAATTCCTTAATCGATTATTTTATCACATATTATATATTGTGATTTTCAATTTTATTATAAAATAATATCACCTCAACACACAAGCAACTTTATATATAATTTTTTTTAATATTAAATTTTTCCTAAATATTGAATTTTCTTTTAAATTAAAATAAAATAATATCACCTCAACACACAATTTCAATTTTTTTTTATGATATCTCTAATTGGATGACTACAATATAAAATAAAGACTTTTTGCTTTTTCTTTTTTTTCAAATGGACCTCTATCCTTCAAGTTTTTAATATCTTCTCTTTTCTAAGCTCTGGTAAAATTCCTATTTGATGAGCCTACTGGACATCCAAGACAAGAAAAAAAAATAGCATGATGAGTTTATTTATCATTTGATCTATAAACTTATTGTTTGGAATTTTTTACGGGGAATTTTTCATGACCTATGGAATGAAGTAAAATAAAATAGTTAAGTTTATACAAAAGTGTTGATTTCTCAAAACATAGATATATGGGTTAGGACCTGTGGACACCAAAATCGCACCTGAGAGAAAGGGTGTGGCATTGAACAACATCATCCTGCTCTTCCCTCCCTTGTACCGCCAAGATGGGAGTTGCGGAGAATGGCATGTGGATTGGGATGAAAGGTTCCTCCTAATGATCTATAGTAATCGAATTTATACTCATGTATAGGTTTACGAGTTGCCACCAGTCAATGAGGCATAACTGAACACCTTTCCGGGTTTTCACTAAGAAACCTAAACATAATCTAAGGCAAAGTCTAACTAGAATGCGAAAGTGGATTTTGGGATTTGATTACAATTAGGGGAGGTATTAGGCACCCTAAATAGCCTATAGTGTGTACAATTACCTACTTATCCCATCATATCACATTATTAAATGTGGTAATTTACTTAAATTTCATTACTTTAAATGATTTGCATAAGGAGTGTGAGCACTGGAAGAATGCGGCACACCCATTCACTATCTTTCTTCCTCTCTGGGGGGCAATGGGACAAGGAGAATGCGAGGTAAGAAGCAAAGGTGCAAATTGGAGTGAACCGCATCTTTCCAAGCGAGAGTGCAGCAAGACATGACTGTGTAATCAAAATCTGGATCATTCGTGTTGGTTCAATGAGTCACCACGAATTTTGTGAAAAACTGGACACATTTTCAGGGGTTTTCTAAGATAAACCCTTAAACAAGGATAGGGCACATGGTCTAACCAATTTAGGTCCGAGGGTACAATTATGGCCAAAAGAAATAATTAGCACCCCACTCTACTCGTCATTTGACGGTCACCTACTCATCTCATCAAGCCGTATGATTTTCATTGCTTGTGAGCCAAGTTGTGCTAGAAAACAAAGAGTAGTCCCCAAGGAATTCATGATGTGGGATAAGGATCCCTTCATGAACCATTGAATAACCCCCTTAAAATGCACCTTGCGAAATGCGCATTGTGACATGCCTAGAATTCAAGGCGTCAGTCTTGGATTTGAAGTGCAACATTTTAACGGTCAATACTATCATTCATATCTGTTAATATCCATTAATTAGCCCACTTAGATTTTTGCATAGTAGCACCTATTCCCAATATTCTCTCAAAATCTTATTCTCACAATATATTCCATTTCACTCATCACCTCTACTATTTTCTTGTATATTTTACAATGGTGAGGATTTTCTACGCTGATGCTAACCTCCGCTGAGGTCAAGGAGCAGCCACATCAGCATTAGAAGTGATTTACACACTCCCCAAAAAAGTGAAAATCACTTTGGCACTAATGTTTCTGCCCGCTTGACTCTCGGCAGAGGTTAGAGGATAGTGTCAGTGTATAAAATCCAAGCCGATTTTACAATATTTGTTCTTTTGTAGAATTTGTAATGAAATCTCACTCCTCTCTAGATTGAGAGAGAATTCCAAAATTCAAACATTTAGGGCCTGTTAATGGAGACTGGATTATGTATAAGAAGTAAACATATTTTGTATTTTCCAAAAAAACATATAGATAATTAGATACTCATCAGTTGTAGGATTTTTTAATTTTATTTTTAGAGGACAAAAGTAGAAACTAGCTGCCGTACCAAAAAGTAGGAACTAGCTGAACTATACTTATTTATACTCACATTGGATCAATTTTTTATTGAATTTAGCATAGTATGGGAATTCGTGTAAGGGAGCCCAAATAGTTGGGATTAGGCTGCTTTTTGTTACTGTTGTTGTTGTTGTTGTTGTTAACATATCATGGGATTGGATTTTATTTGAAACAGTCATGTTAGATTCAATTTACCTCTAATGGAACATCCTTACTAAGGAAAAAATTAGGTGAAAATGAATTTCGTGAGAACTGTGCAAACAGCACTAGGGTGCGGACACATCAGTGCTGAAAAGTGATAAGTGCCCCCCAAAAGTGTAAATCATTTTTCGGTACTGATGTCAGCCCCTCTGATTCGGTTTGCACAATTTTCACGAAATTCATTTGCACATAATCTGAGCCCTCCTTATTATGATCTTTTTGATTGTGAGACTCTAGGGTGTGTGCTTTAAATCTTGGTGTTAAATAAGAATAAGGTAAAATACTAAAATTGCTGCTATCTAATCTTTATAGTTTGTACTGCTATGTACTGAATTTCGTTTTGGAAGAAAATGTTCTGTTTAGGATTTGGTGTTCAGAATGGAATCTTGGACACTTGGGGACAACACTTGGAACAAAGTAGGTAGGATTAGACGAAATTTCAAATTCCTATCCACTTTGTTCCACATGTTGTCCCTTGGTGTCCAAGACACCAAATCCTGGACACAACATTTACTCCTGTTTTGGAATTCTAATATGGATGAACTCTTCAGCCATTAGACTGTTTTTATTTTTTTCATTTATTAAAGGAGCAAAGTGGAAACTAACAGCAACAGGAACTGGTCCCTACGTGATTAGATTACTGATTTAGTACAAAGTTTGGTTTTTGTTTTTATCAATATGCAATTATTTGAGACTTAATATTTTGGTAATACGGTTCATGGGATAACTTTATTTTAATTTGAACAACTCATAAAAACACACGTACATGACACAAGCGCTAACTCAAACGATCAAAACAAAACCATGTTTATAGGTCAAACCTTCCTTAAAAGTTGTAGTCTTAAAGCCAATAAAGAATAGCCACGTATCTGTCCATGATCTACCCACCTTCGATTCAAACAATTGTGTAAGGTGTGACAGTGTAGCTATCGTGTAAGACCTGTAATACGGATATCTTTAATAATAAAATTTCACTAGAGTTACAATATTAGGATCATCTTCTATCAGTGGGACGATCCTGTCCCTGCCACACCCCCAAACAAAGTGAAAACATCTTTTTAAAGGTGCAAGGGACCATCCCATTAACAGGAGACGATCCTTTTTGGTATGTGTACTCTAATTAAATGGAAGCAAAGATTTGCAGTTGCAAAAGTAGGGTACTGCATGAGCAAAAATATGAAAACCTTGGCTGATAAAATTTTCTTTACATTTTCCTTTTTAATTGATTTACTTGCGATTCGAGCATACCCTACACAACTTCCAAACCCTGCTTCTAGGCGGTAAAGATTATATACGGAAATCTGCTTTTCCTGACGTGTTAGGATGGCATTAGGGGGTGGACACATCAGTGC
>JAOXJP010032432.1:0-16763 GCA_025762735.1 Platanus orientalis | reverse complement strand
CTATTGTTTTGTTTTGATTCAATAGGTTCCTAGATCCTTGTTAATCATGTTTTGCAAAAGATTATGATTGTTTTGTTCCTGATTTAAATTATTTTAAGGTCTCAAAAGCTTATTTTGTAAAGGAAAGATTTTGTTTGTAAGAATACAACTAAACTATTGTTTTGTTTTCATTCTTTTGGTTCCTAGAACTCCATTGATTTTGTTTTGCAAAGGTTTTAATCATTTTTTTAACCGGATTTGAATCGTTCTTCATTGATTTTTGTTTTGCCTAAAGTTGTAAAACAAGGATTTGTAAAAAATAAATTGGTTTTGCAAGAACATGATTAAAAAGTGATTTGTTTTCAATTCTATAAGATTTTAATGAGTTGAATCATCTATTTTGGATAATTAATACATGTAGAACTATGTTCATAATGAAAAATCAAGAGATTTAAAAGAAGGTTTTAATCCTAAAATTATGAAAACTATTCTAAGAGTTGTTTTGATCTTATAAATAATTTTAAAGGTAGTAGTGGACTAATTTGTAAGAGAAGTTAATGCCAAATCCTTTGATTTATTCTTAGTGATCTTAAATTTTATTTTATAAAGATATGTGCTGATTTTTAGATCCAACCATTAAGGATTCAGAAGAGTATTGCTCTAGATAGATTTGATATGCTTTGTAAAACATGTTCTATAGATTGTGCCTAGTTGGATCAAACATGTTCTTATATGTTATTTGGACTTAAGTAATGTAAATGATTGTTATATATTTCTTTTATGAAGTATATGATTTGATTGAAACTGCAAGAGAATGATATGTATTATTAGAAAGCAATCTTGTCCATCAAGGGGAATTATTGATCGAACCCTTTTCATCTAGGTATAATTGGTGTGAACTGGATCCTACTCAATTGAGTTTAAATGCTATGAACTGGGCCCTTCTCAGTTAGGTTTGAATGATTCGAATTGGACCCTTCTTACTAGGGTTTAAATGGTGTGAACTATGATATATTATGGCTTTATAGCAGATATATGTTCTGTTCAGTTCTATTTTGGCTATAATATGAAATATGATCTTGATGGGACTAGAGCTGGCGCATGGTCGGGAACCTTGGCCAGGACTAAATTTTGGGTCATGATGCAACCGACCCCTAGACCCCCGACCATATGAACTCCTAAGTCAACATCTCCCGAATCCATTAAGACATCGGGGACATATTTCCTGAGGGGATCGAGTTGACATATCCCAAAGCTGCCAAGACCCTTGGGGATATATTTCCCGAGGGGGACCGAGTCAACATATCTCGAAGCCACCAAGATCCTCGGAAATATATTTTCTGAGGAGACTGAGTCAACATCTCCCGAAGTTACCAAGACCCTTTATAAATATTTCCTGAGGCCACCAGGATCCTTAAGACATACTTGCCGAGATGTTTGAGCCAACCCCACCCGAGGCCCTCATATAAGGAAGGAGGACACATGTCATTCATGCTGAACAACAAGAAAACAGATAATATTTCATATATTTATAGAAAAGCCAACTTACGTATAGCCACTTTTGGCCATTACAATTCCTCCAATCACGCCAGGTGTCACCGCCCTAGCACGGGAGCATTAAGCTAAAAATTGGAGAACAATGTCAGGGCTGAAAAACTATAAAGTAAGTCGGTTATAGAAATAAAAGGTATGAGCAATACTTCCTCATAATTGCATACTATTTTTCCCTCTTTGAAGTCTTTAACTTGATCGTTGAAGTGCTACTGGTTGGCAACCGGCTGGCGCCATATTTATCTTTGTCCTCATAGGTCCATTGGATTGTTGAAAGCCCTATACCCATCTGGTTGAGTTTAAGTGTTAGATTCGGGCATCATCAATTGGTGCCGTCTGTGGGAACTATGGTTGAAACGATTCATCTAGACTAAGGGTGCATGGTAGAGAGTAGATCCATGGACACACAAAGGAATAACCAGAGAAACACTATAGCACACAATGATCAGACCAATCAGACGGTGGAGGAAGTTGGTGTCACCAATCTCGAACGATGCATGTAGGACCTCACAAAGGTCGTAAAGGAGATTGATTAGCAAAACCAACAAATTTTGCAAAGGTTCCTTAATTGAGAAGAAAGAGAGGCTCGTGAAGGGTTGTACAATGAAAACCTTGCCCCATCAGGTAGCAAAAATGGAGAATGAATGGGAGAGTCAGTCCAAGAGGTAGCAAAATGAAGAAACCCTCCATCAAAGTTAGACAGAGGGAAGTGGTCCAAGAAATCCTTTGATGGATGAAGGACTTAGAGAAGTGTAAGATCAATTGAAGGACGTCTTGCAGATAATGAAGGGGAAGGAGCCATCGACTATCGAGGACCTAGTTAAGAGGATTGAATTACCCTTCTCAGTTTGGGTAATGAACTGCCTACTTCCTCACAAATTCCACACACCTCAGATGGAAGCGTTTGAAGGGACGAGAGATCCCCTAGGCCACTAGGAGATTTACAAGACATTGATTCACCTCCAGGCCCTCCTAGACGAAATCATGTGTTGAGCCTTCCCCTTAACTCTCAAAGGTCCCACCCATGCATGGTTCAGGATGTTAAAGCCAGGATCCATTGATAGCTCCCTGGACCTCTGCAAGCAATTTGTTAGTCATTTCATAAGCACTCGGAGTTGCCAAAAGCCCGTGACCTCCCTCTTAAACATCAAGCAAGAATGAGATGAATCATTGAGAAACTATATCACTCAATTCAACAACGAGGCCCTACAAGTGGACGACACCGACAATAGGGTGATACTCACCTCTTTGATGGGAGGATAACAACCTTCCAGATTCCTGTTCTCCCTATCGAAGTCTCCACCAAACACCCTTAAGGAGTTGATGGTGAAAGCACAGAAGCACATGAACGCAGAAGAGGCGATGTCGAAATGAAGGAGTGGGGGGGAACCAGAGAAAATGAGAAGAATAGATGGGTCAGCCGGATCCACTCAAAGCTAAGGGAGAGGTGATCAGCCCTGTCAGCCTGAGCCGAAGTTAGGGAATCTCAAATCCTGATTCCCCAAGTATACCCCTCTAAACACAGTTCTAGAGCGTGTTCTAATGGAGATCAGAGATGACCCTGTCCCACAGGCATGGAGGGCAAAAGGAAAATGATACCATTTTCATAGAGACTACAGTTATGACATAAATGATTGCATTGACCTAAAGGAGCAAATTAATGAGTTGATACAACGAGGAAGGCTGAGAAGATTCGTGATGGGTCCAAAAAGGGGCGAGACTAGGGAAACACCTAGATAACCTGCCACAAAGGAAAAGGAAGGAATCCCACCCCTAGGGGAAATCTGAGTGATAGTGGGAGGATTAACAGGGGGAAGAGAGTCTGTTTTGGCATGAAAAGCTTATTGTGGAAATCCAAGCATGCGGATGGGAAGGACATCTATATGATTGGAAGGCCGTTAAAGTTGGCTCGAAGATCCGATCCCTTAATCACATTTTTAGAGGAGGACTCCACACGAATATAACACCTGCATGACGATCCCCCGTGGTAATAATCATGATTGCCTAGTATAGGACTCAAAGAGTATTGATAGACAACAGCAGTTTTGCAGACATCTTGTATCTATTAGCCTTTAAGTAGATGAAAATCCCAAAGGACAAACTTCAACCCATAGGGGCACTCCTAGTAGGCTTCATAGGGGATAAGATCTTCCCATTTGGCTCAATAGCCCTATTAGTCACAGGCGGCCTCAGGGAGCAGCAAATTACCAAGGAAGTGACTTTTCTAGTAGTTAACTGCCCATCAGCATACAATGTAATACTAAGAAAACCTTCCTTGAATCAGATGAAAACAGTAACATCTACCTACCACTTGATGATGAAATTCCCTACAAAGCACGGGGTCAAAGAAGTCAAGGGCGACCAGACCGTGGCGAGGGAATGCTACAGTGCCTCTCTCTTGGATGGGTTATAGGAAGAAATAATGATGGTGAATGAAGAAAAGGGGAAGAAAATAAGCCCGACTATTGAATTAGTGGAAGATCTCCTAGAAGTTCCGTTAGATTATTAGAGACCCAACCAAAAGGTACGGATTGGAAGCCTCCTTGGACCTCATCAGAGTAAGAGGTTGGTGGAACTTTTATTCCAACATCAAGAAGTCTTCACCTGGATGCATAAAGACATGCCTGTCATTCATCCCAAGGTGATGATGCATAAGTTGAACATTTGCAAGGCTGCTAAACCAGTAAGGAAAAAGAGGAGAAACTTTGCGGCAAATTGAAATAAGGTGGTTGTAGAAGAAGTAAACAAACTCTTGGATGTTGAGTTCATACGTGAGGTCCACTGCCCGGAATGGCTGTCGAACGTGGTGCTGGTCAAGAAACCGAATGGAAAGTGGAGAGTATGTGTCGATTTTATAGATCTAAATAAAGTTTATCTAAAGGATAGTTTTCCTTTGCTAAGAATAGACACCCTGGTGGACTCTACCTCTAGACACAAAGCACTTAGCTTTATGGATGCCTTCTTGGGATACAATTAGATTTAGATGTTTGGACCCGATCAAGAGAAAACTTCATTCATCACAGACAGAGGATTGTACCGCTATTGGGTAATGCCCTTCGGCCTGAAGAATACGGGAGCCACCTACTAGAGGCTGGTCAATGCGATGTTTAAAACTCAGATAGGGAGAAACACGGAGGTATACGTGGACGACATGTTAGTCAAGAGCTTGAAGGTAGATCTCCACTTCAAAGACTTCGAGGAACCTTCCACATACTGCAGAAGTTCAAGATGAGGCTGAATCCAACGAAATGTGCCTTTGGAGTATCGGTGAGAAAATTCTTAAGCTTTATAGTCTCACAAAGGGGGATCGAGGCGAACCCTGAGAAGGTGGATGCCATCCTGAAAATGGAATCACCCTGAAACACAAAGGAGGTTTAAAAACTGGTGGGAAGAGTAGTAGCATTAAACTAATTTATTTTCCGATCGATAGATAAGTGCCTTCCTTTCTTTCGCCTCCTACGAAAGGCATTCAAGTGGACAATAGAATGTGAAGAGGCGTTTTAGAAACTCAAGGAGCATTTGGCAAGTCCTCTCCTATTATGTAGAACTGAGCCCAATGATTCCCTACTCCTATATGTCACTGTTTTGGATTCCACCGTGAGTTCGGTTTTGATAAAAAAAAAGAGGGGCAAGTAGCACCCTATATACTACATAAGCAAGGCACTTATCGTAGCTGAGAAGAATTACCCAAAAATTAAAAAGGTAGCTTTCATGGTAGTGACCACCATAAGAAAGCTACGTCCGTATTTCTAGGCTCATGCCGTCGTAGTCCTCATGGACCAACCCCTGAAGTACGCTCTGTAACTGCCAAACACATCGGGCAGACTAATCAAATGGTAAGTCAAGCTAGGAGAATTCGACATCAAATACAAGCTGAGGGGGTGGTGAAAGGCTAAGCCGTAACTGATTTTGTAGCTGAATTGACTTCGTCCATAAATATCGAGAAACTAGAAGAAGCCACTCTTGCAGAGGGCGATGGCTGGGTTGAATGTCGACGAGTCAGTGACAAACTATATAAGTAGGGCCGAGATCATAATAACATCCTCGAGAGGAGAAGAACTGGAGTATGCCACCAGGTTCGGGTTCAAAGCAACCAACAATGAGGTAGAATATGAAACACTAGTCAACAAACTTAAGATAGCCCACAAGCTCGGAGCAAGGAAGATAAGGGTTAGGAGCAATTTCAAGCTGATAGTGGACTAAGTCCTCAGAGAGTATGAGGTAAGGGAAGAGAGAATGAAAGAATATTTGTGAGTAGTCCAAGCGTTGACAACCATGCTTGATGTATTCATCATTAAGCATGTGCCACGGGAGCAAAACGACCCAACCGACTGGCTGGTTAGACTAGCCTCGGCCCTCTAAGATGATGAGGACACCATGATCGAATATCTGCCGACGACGAGTATTGTTGTCTCAAAAGCCGTACCCATTGGGGTCACAGAAGAGGAACCAACATGGGTGGACCTAATCAAGGCGTTCTTGGAAGAAGGCGAGTTTCCCAATGATTGTACAGAAGCTAGGAGGCTTAGATTAAGAGCTTCTTAATACGTGTTAGACAGAGTCTTATATAAGAGGAGCCTAACACTACCCTACATGAGGTGCTTGAGCCTAACTGATTCGGAACTAGCCATTAAGGAGATCCACGAGGGAGTTATTAGTTGCAATTTCATAAGATCTTTTAAGAGATCTTGACTCTGGTACAGAATTACAAGAAAATATATTTTCAAAGAATGATGCAATTTTAGATTTAATAATGGTGTTAACATTTATATCAGGATTTTTTTATTTATGAATTAGAAACTGATATGTACTACTATTATATGCGTATCCAATGAATATGTAATCAACCATTTTAGGTCCTATCTTAATCTTTTTAGGGATATGGATCATCACATTTTCTAAACACCCCCACACTTTTAAGAATTTATAGGAAGGTATTTAACCTTTCTATAATTTATAAGGTGTCTTATTAGTTTTCTTATGAGGTATTTTGTTAAGAAAATAATTTATAGAAAGTAGTGTTTCTCCCCATAAATTTTGAGGTAAACTAGAACTAATCAACAAAGCATTCATAATTTCCTTTAAGGCTTTATTTTTTTGTTCAACAACTCCATTTTGTTAAGGTGAATAAAATGTAGTAGTTTGGTGAATAATACCATGTTATGAACAAAGCTCACCAAAAGGTGATTCATATTCACCACTTATATCACTTCTTAGAACCTTAATCTTTTTATTGAGTTGATTTTCAACCTCATTTTATAATGTATAAACAGTTTTAAGACTCATCCTTGCTACTTAGCAAATATATATAACAGTATCTTATACAATCCTCTATGAAAATAATGATGTATTTTTACCACCTCTAGTTTAAATAAATTTCAAAGCACAAATATCACTATGAATTAATTATAGCAGTTTAGTACTTCTTTCAATAGAATTAAAAGGTGATCTTGTTAATTTTGATTCCACATAAGTTTCACATTTATAATTTGAATCAATATGATATTTAGGCAAAATTATCAAGTTAACTAATCAATGCATTGTATCATAATTAACATGCCCTAATCTACCATGCCAAATATCAGATAACTCAAGCATATAAGTAGAAGATGTATTCTTATTAATACTGGAAATAATAGTCATTACATTTATTTTGAAGAATCCATCGCTCATGTACCCCTTTCCTACATATATCCCACTCTTGGTGAGTATAAATTTATCTGACTCAAAAGCCAACTTAAAACCCTTTTTACTCAACAATGATCCAAATACAAGATTCTTGTGGATGTTTGGCACATGCAGCACATCATTGAAAGTCAGTTCTTTTTCCGAAATTATCTTTAAAACCACATCTTTTTGTCCTTTAACTTTGAAAGTTGTAAAGTTTTCCATGAAAAGTTGTTCTCCATTATTCACTGATTGATATAATGACAACATTTTCTTATCTAAATAAATATGGCGAGTAGTTCTAGTATCCACCCACCATTCTCTGGTATTTCCTATCAAATTCACTTCAGATATCACTGTAAAAAGGTTCATCTCAGAAATATCTTCAGAGATATAGTCCACTTCAATCATGTTTGCTTGAGCGACTTTCTTGTTGAAGTTCTCTTGAACATTTTGTTTGCGACAATCCTTTGCACAATGCTTTGGTTTATCACATAGGTAGCATTTTCCCCTGAACTTCTTGGAATAACTACCTTTAGGCCCCTAAAATAGGTCTTGGTTGAAACACTTAATCTTTTTATTATTCATTATATGTACTTGTTCCACTACATTCGCCTTAGATTCAATGGATTGATTCCGCACTTTTCTTTTAGAAACACGGTTGTCTTATTTAATCCTTAATCTCATGATTAAGTCTTCAAGTTTCATCTCCTTACACTAATGTTTTAAGTAATTTTTGAATTCTTTTTATGATGACAGTAATTTTTCAATTATCGCAGCCACCTGGAAGAAATCACTTAAAGATATTCCTTCAGAATAAATCTCATGTAGGATCAATTGAAGGTCTTGTACTTGATTGATTATAGACTTTGAGTACACCATTTGGTAGAATAACATTTTTTGTTGCCATCTCTTAAAATCAATCTCGTTGAATTTTTCTAGCTTTTCTCCATGGTTTCTAGGAATAGAGACCAAAGTGACGACTGACATCACAGTGGGTCGTAAAATCTTACTTGTATTTCGGCTTGTCATTTCTGTTAAAATTTATTTAAACAAAAATTTTAAACACAGATTTTTAATATGAAATGAAACAAAAAAAAAAAAAAAAAAAGTTCACAAAATACACAAAGAAGAGATTATAGAAAAAAAATGTCGTAAGATTGTTATTCTATATCTATATGAATGTGTGATTCTATAAACAACAAATATTTATTTCATATATATATAAAACTTAAAATTAAAATGAATAGAATGACTTACTTGATTAGACGAATTGAAAAAATCGAACTCGAAATTAATCAAGGCTAGTATTTAACACTATGTCCTTAAAACAAAATTCACTTTTCACAGTGGTGCTTACGAACTTCTTGGACGTCCACCTCCCAAAATACAATGATCTACTACACATAGAAGAAGCACTACAATCTGTGTACCTGATGAACCAAACTTGTGTTGCTATCTCTCTTTTTCATAAAGATTCTACGATGCACTCTATGATGCTTATGCTTTATTTGAATTTCAGATGCATGAAATGAAGGAGAGACGGTTTATTTATAGACAATTCATGTCTATTTAGAACAAACATAGAGATATAACTTATGATGTTCGAACAGACACGAAAGCAAAGATGATACAATGGAATAGCCATATTTATGTTTGTTTGGAACAGACAAGGGAAAGATGGTGATTTAATAATTACATTTGTGATTGTTTGAGTAAAAGGGTAAAAGCACACTGCGAATAAGTTAATTTATTTTTCGTATTGACACAACCCAACCCGGTTCAGTTCAAAGAGGATTGTGTCCGCTCCCCTTAACTAACGCTAACCTCCACTCCTTGTCAGGGGGTGGGCACATCGGCCCGAAAAGTGATATGCACCCCCCTAAAAAGTGTAAATCACTTTTCAGCGTTGATGTGTCCATCCCCTGACAAGGAGCAGAGGTTAGCGGTAGGGGAGCGGACACAAACCTCCCACTATTCGGTTTGGTTCGGCTGTGCGTGTGTGTGTTTGTTCGGGCTTGACCCATGTTAGCCCCCCCCCCCCCCTTCAAAGGCTATTATATATAACCTCCAAACTTTTCTAGGCTAACTAATGTGGGGACTATTCAAATTTTACACCATTTAACCATTGCTCAACTGGGCACCTTGGAGACAATTTCTCATTCACCCATTAATGGATTTGGGCATCCAACCATATGACATTATTCTCCTCATTGACATGAACACGAACTCATGTGAACTTGTCTCAAACATCTTGTGGGTCCCACCTTTGTTTTGGCTCAAAGATGACCAAACAGTTAGATTTCAAATCTGGGCACAATCAAACCAAAACCATTTCTAACAGAAAAAAACTAAAACCACAAAAGGAGTACATTTGGATCTTGAATCAAAACGTCTAAAAGCTTTCTAGTTCGTCCCAACAGGTAAGGGACTAAAACATTAAATTATAGACTAAAGAAGACCTGGGTTCATGAAGGAAAGGGCAGCAGCCCCCATTGTAGAATCAAAGGGGTCAGGGACAAAACTTGAAGGAAATCTTCAACATCACTGAAGAATGGTCACTTTTCTTGTATATGATGAAGCTAGACGAAGATGCAACATCTACCCAGTACCAAATACACACTTTCACTTTTTTATAAGACTAAGAAAGCAGAGAATTAATCCAATGGAGCTTCCAAAAGCTATATTTTTAATGAGTCATCAAATAACAAATACTTTCATAAAAAATAATTAAAAAAAAAAAAACAACAACAACAACAACAACTCGCAACGCAAATATGAGCAGCTGGAGAATGCAGACAAATACATGCACAAACTTTCAAGCGACTGAATGGTCACAAGAGGGAAAGGGAAGAACGGTACAATAATCTTCATTGGAAATCCTTATCCAGCAGTAGAATATTGATAACCAGAGTACTCTCGGTTCAGTTTATACAAGTGAAAAGAAAGCTGTTATTGCCAAAATCATATGATTAGATTAATAAAGCTCATATTTCAAGAGACAAATGTACCAATTAATAAAAGTCTAAAACGGATTAGCTAGGATCACCCAACTTCTATATATATCTTCAAAGTGAAAACCACAAAACAAGACAAACACAACTAATAACATTACCCAAGTGATGAAGGACAAAGCTTTCAAAATCATTATACTCCACAGATTGGGTTGTATCAAAACGATAATAATAATACATTTACCAATAATAATAATAATAATGATAATCAACCAAGAGAAAGGTTCTCCCACCTATTTAAGCTTGTCCAACAGATAAAACACGTAGAGATGTGTTATATCCTGCATCTGAAGTACATTCCATTAAAAAGGAAATTGGTATTTTTCTCTTATTCAAACAAATGGAACCAAGTAAGAAATGAAATCCATGCAAGATGTATTCTGAAATCCAGCTGGTTACCAAAGAAACTATATTGGAAGAGCCCATATGGAATCACATCTTTATATTCCACTCTTATCACGGATTCTAATAATATATACATATTAAATTCTTCCTTTCTGATGGCCTGAAAAGATTGAATGAAAACCTAATACAATTGGTGTCTAAAGCATAATACAAAGATCAGAAACTAAAGCCTCAGAATATCATAGGCGTCACACATATCCACAGAATGGTAAACATGACAAACATAAATCATGTCACATCTAAACAGCTCTATTCCCTTTTTACCACTTGGAAGTTATTAAAGAAAACAAAAAGCCCTGTTCCAGGAACTTATTCAAAGATTTACCACACATACTGCAGTCCACTTATCAAGATGTACGGAGGCTAGTAGGTAATTCACAAAAATTTCATGAAATAAAAAAAGATAAAGAAAAAAAGAAACAAAAACAATAACTACATACCAAGGCATGACCGTAACTCATGTTCTATCAAAGATCCAAAAAAAAAAAAAAAACAAAAAAAAACAAAAAAAACAAAAAGAAAAGAAAGAAAGAAAAATATATAAAAATAATAAGAGTTAAGGTAACAGTATGAACTTCTTATCTGTATGTGATGTGGTAAACTCTAGGAAGAGAGAATTGAATCTTTCACATCTTTGAAGCTCTAGTTTTCCATTTTAGAGTTAGAAGAAAGAAATTGAAGACAGAGAACTTTTATTTCTTTTTAAATGGGAGTGCTACTTGATACTTTCAATCCTGCAAGAAAAAAGAAAATAACTATGTGTATGTCAGAGGTTTCATGCAATCAGAATCTATATCTATATATATATATATATATATATATATATATATGTCATCCAATCGGAATATTTGTGTGTGTAAGTATGTGTGTGTGCCTAGTATACAAATTGACATTTCTAATTTAATAGTTAGGGATGAACTGACCTTAGTGGTAGTGAAGGAGCTCTGGCACCGGCATTCAATTATATTGAATTTTGTTGTCGATCTCAATGTAAGGGACATGAGCTATCTTGTGCCAATCATGACCTCTTTCCTTTCGACACCGATCTATTAGACATGGAGATCCGACGATACAGAGCTTTTGGAGGCTGGTAAGTTGTTTTAGCTCCTCAGGCAATGATCTTAACTTCAGGCAGAAATGAATGGTGAGAGTCTTGAGTGTCATGAGTTGGCTCAACCCACTAGGGAGTACTTCCAATTCTGATGACATCATAAATTTCAGTGACACTAGGTTGGGAAGGTTTGGTAATGACCTTAACCACCTATCCTTACATACTAAAACAAGGTGTTCAAGATGAGGAAGAGAAGTATCTATATCCCATGCCAGCTCCGAGAAGATGCAGATATTTAATACCTTTAATATGACCGGTAGATGTGGTAGTGTTTTGAGTACAGACCAGTTGCTGACCCTTAATTCCCTTAATGTGCGGGGAAGGCATTGTACTGGTTCCAATATAGGGCAGTTGCGGATTTCTAACTCCTTCAATACCTCTGGTAGCGGTGGTAATGCCATCAAAGAAGGGCAGTCAAAAATTATCAACTTCCTCATTGGCCCAGGTAGGTCTGGAAGTAACTTTAAGGAATGACAGCGCCAGAGAGTAAACGTCTTTAATGACTTAGGTAAGTCTAGTAAAGTCTCCAAATTAGGGCAATCGTAAAGTGCTAATTCAATTAACGATCTAGGAAGGCATGGCAGAACCAATAACATAGAGCAGTGACGGAGTAGTAACTTTGTGAGGCATGGCATTTCAGCTTTCTCTACTCTCAAGTCCCACTGTTCCCAAATGGACATTTCCTCAATTGTTAGGCACTCCAACTTTGGAAATCCTACTTTGTTGCCTTCCCCATAAAGTTCACAGCCCAAATGTTTTACCCTGGCCATTCCATGTATATGGAGGTATTTAAGGGAGGGTAATACTCCGAGGGGTGGTAAGAGCTCCACCATCCCACATTTAACCAATTTCAAAGACAGGAGATTGATCAATGGTTTCTCAATCCAACTAGGAAACTTACAACCAATATAATTCCGTATTTCTAACCTCTTCAAATTTAAATGTGGTTCAAGTCCTTCAAACACCATCTCCATCACAACTTCTTTTGGCATTTTAAAATCCATTGCCTTATCGTACAAATGCTTTAATGCTTCAGAGTCGAAACGTTTCTTCAAGTCCATGCTCTTGTTGTTGAAACTTTTATCGCCATCCAGTACAAGACAATTAACACAATCCTTTTGATTTAATTTTGCTTTCTTAGCCTCCTCACGTCGACTTACCAGTTTATTCAAGTTGCTAATGACTAGCTTTCCTTGGAGTATGTTGAGATTTCCCAATTCTCGAATGCTACATCCTCTCTTACCCCCAATAATGAACTCAAATTTTGAAGGTCTTTTAATCTCCCAACCCCTTTTGGTAGAAAATTCATATAAGTGCCTTCAATTTCTAGATGTCTCAAGCTAGTCAACAAAGTAGTTGCCTTGGGCAATTCATAAAGCTTGGAATATGAAAGCTTCAATGTCTGAAGGGAACGGAGATTGCATATTGATCCAGGTAACTTTCTTATTTTGGTCGAGGACAAATTGAGGTATCTTAAATCATGCAATTGCCCCAAAGAATCAGGCAACTCGGTTATGCCACTCCCACCCAAATCTAATACCTTAAGGTAAGGAAAACGATCAAAGATGTCAGGAGACACCTCAAGTTTTGGAGGATTACCAAAGACTAAAAGCAAATGTACGATGGAATCAGTATCTAAGATGGCATTTATGGATTTTGTATTCTTCGTACAAACAAGTGACAAATTTTTGGCTGTTGAAAAGGTTGAAAACGGCGATACCTTACTCATGATGAGGAGTAACTCACCCTTTTCCAAGCATGAGGTAAAATAATTGGGCAGAGACTGCATTTTAAACCTAATTATGCTGCCATCAACTTCATCTCTTTCCAAATCCTTAAAGAACGGATCCAACAACATGTCATCAAAGCATTGTGAATACCAATCATAAGTACTTGAAGAATTTTTCATAGCCATCCAAATTTGCATTGCAGTCTCCTTTTCAATCCATGAATTTTCAGGGAACAATGAACAATACTGGAAGCAGGGGTATGATGCTGAGTCGGAAGACACACCATCACCTACTAGAGTTGATGATAACACGTACTTGTATTCCAAAGGTTGAATATCCAACATTCCATCTTGGGATTCATATTTCCACCTTCCTCTTCTCCATCGGGAACTCCAAATATATCCAAGTGCATTTACAAAAATGGGCACTCCTCCACTCCACTTCATAATTTTGCTACCAATCTCAACCAATTCCGAACATTCATCCTTGCTTATTCCCTTAAATGCCTTCTCAGCAAACAACGACCAGCAATCATCCTTAGGTAAAGGCTTCAAGTAATGAAAATGAGAAGTTTCCATTACCCTTGCAACCTTCTCGTAGCGAGTGGTGACTAGGATGCAACTTCCTTTTGTGCAGCCATGTCTTAGAAGAGTATCTTTCAGCTGCAACCAATTGTCGTGACTCAGTCCCCACCGCACACCATCAAGCACAAGCAAAAGTCGCCTTCCTCTCGAGGCTTGTTTGAGGTGAGGCAACCCAATAGCAGCCCCACTCGCGGTAGCCTCGATAATCAACTCCTTGATCCTCCTCACATAGAAAACTTCTTGTAATCCCCCCACCCAAACTCTCTGATGGAAATATTGCTTCACTCTCTTGTCGTCAAAGATTTGTTGGGCAAGAGTTGTCTTGCCAAGCCCACCAAATCCAACTATAGAAACTACAAATGGCTGCACCACCTCCATCCCCCCCTGATCATCCACATCAACACCATCATCGTCGTCTCTATTTAAATCCACCACCATGTCTATTACGGTATTTACATCTTCATCCCTACCAAAACACTTGTCAGTTTCGTTAAATAGGTGGGATGATTTTCCTCGTTTGAGATCATCAAGTTCCCAATCTAGGCGAATAGGTATCCTTCTGAACATGTGGTATAGTTCATCCCTCGTCTCCCCTATATCACGGATAGTTTTGTAATGGGAATGATAAAGAGGAGCAGGGAAAGAGTTACTGACCTTGTTGTGGTCCTTCTCGACTATCTGAGCACCTAATCCGCCGACCTGTATTATCAATTCTTGAACTATGCAACGCACACGGTTGGCCAATAGTCCGGCCGGTTCCATCCAATACTGCTTACCCAGATTCAGCGTTCCATTACCAGCTTCTATACGGTTCAGGATCTCTAGAATGTGAGACATCACACTCCGAAGCTCTTCCAGATCTTTGACATAAGTAGATAGAGTGGATCTCATTGATGGTTGCAGAGCTGCATTCAACACCTCTACAGCCTCCCTTGTTCTGCCCTTCAATATCTCCCTCCATCTTTCATCCATCTCACCAATATGAAGATGAGGAAACACTAAGCAGGTCTCACTATTGTTTCGTAGTGTTACCCAATGTCAAGATTCAAGAAAAAAGAGAAACCAAGAATCCTTCAGCATACCAGTCCGGTTGGCTAACGAAACCAGCGGACGGGTTGGTTTTCAATACCATTGCTGTTCCGTGGCCTGAAATCCTCTACGTCACCCCCAAGGGCTGATATCATCTGCGCCACCCCCTTTACAACTCTCAAGGCCACATCGGGGGAATCGATTCACTTTTTAGAAATGAAGTGACATCCCAAAAATTGTATGGGCCACATCGGGGAAATCATTCTTTGGTTTTCAATACAATGGGAGATGTATCAACCACAAAGTGTATGGGCCCCACCCCTTTGTGTCTATGGCACATCATGACGCACCGTAAGGTGACGCAGAGGATACGAGTCCCCTGGAGTGCAATGCATGTGCTAGGCTGATTCTAATCCATATTGAGTCTTAAAGCCATGCTTGAGCCCGGCTCACAGCAGTTAGGCTTGGGTGCTCATCCGGCTGGGCTTGTCGATGGCACCCATTACAAGATTAGATGGTTCATAGGCTTCAATAGGCCTCATTCTGACTATTGACTACCAAAAACTTCTCAGCGGATCCTAGCCATCTAATTGATCCAACTTTTTCTAAATCACTACTTTTTAGATTGTTTGATTTACAAAATAAAATGGTCAGTATCATCCTACTACCCTAATACCCGAATAATATTAGAATTCTGGGGGATTTGAAACCGCTGCACCCTCTTTAGAAGATCACTAGCAAAAAAACCCATGCGGTGCACGGGATGTGGCATAGAAAATTAAACCATACAATGAAGATAAGATAATAGACAAAGAAAATACCATTAGTAAAACTGGGAAGTTAATTGAGCACTTATGATTTATGAAAGATTTGAGGTTCCTCAAATTAGTAATGAGATAATGAGATAATAAAATAAGAACTTGAACAAATAATATCTTCAGATAAAGAAAAAGGAAAAAAAAATGAAGGAGAAGAATAACATGGTTAAAATATGAAGACACTAAATGAATTGAATGCTATTAGAAGAAGAGTCCATCCATCAATTTGCAAATAAAACCTAGCAACATCTCCAAATAGATTTATGATAGAGATCCTTATCCTACTATATTAGATTTGTTAGATTTATAGTAGAGATCCTTATCCTTTTCATCTTATACAGTTGCATCACCTGCAAGATATGAGCTTGACAAATCAATTTCTTATGACCTTACTGTTTTGCTTTCTCCTAGTCCTTCTAGATTAGACTCCACCTACCTGTAAGATTTTCACCCAAGTAGGGGAGATAAAAATAATAATAATTGAAAAAACAATATGCTTATACCTTTTTGTTAGTATTAGAACACACATAAGAAGAATAATCTCTAAACAATTTGAGATTTGTGGTGTGTAAGCACCTAATTTTGGCGTTACTCCTGGTACAAACGTTTCTCTTCAAATCAACAAGTGGGCAAAGCAATCTCCAACTTCTTTTTGTAATCCAGCCAATTCTAATTGATTAGAACCAACTCTTGTCTCCATTATCTTCTTTATTTGTCCATTTATTTTTTATTATTTATAAAAAATAATATTTTATTTTTTAAAGTATTATTTTATTATTAAAGTTCTTTTTGGAAATGTTATTTATGTATTATTTACTTATGCATTTATTTTTTATATTCTCTTCTCTTTTCTATATTTAATTTGATTTAATTTA
>JAOXJP010032431.1:0-31116 GCA_025762735.1 Platanus orientalis | reverse complement strand
CAAGATTAACAAGGATTTAGGAACCTATAGAATCAAAACAAAATAATAGTTTACATGTGTTCTTACCTTTTTACTTGAAAATTTATTCCTAAGTTTCAAGTTCTTCAAAAATCCTAAAATCTCTTGCAAAATCTAGTTTTTTCTTTCTTTTTCTCTTCAAAATTCCCAATTTTACAAAACTTCTTCAAAAGATCCTTCATCTTATGAATTTATATGTTTTTATATGTCTAAATAACAACCATAATCTATACTTTTGTGTTTAGATAGACATCTAGTGAAAAAGTCCTTAAAATCTCATAAAAAAATGTTACCCAAAACTTTTTCAACACAGACACTCGCGGGAAAACGACCATAACTTTCTTTAGAAAACTTATAATTGATCAACATTTGTTGTATTGGAAAGTAGACTCCTAAAGCTTTCCAATGGTATATATTTTACTAGCTAATTCGTTATGAGTTAATCCAAGTTTACATTTAAAGCTACCTTAACTCTATTGACTCAAACCATACTAAACAACATAGACACTTAGTGGGAAAATTATCATAACCTCTAGAAAACTTCAATGCATTCACCGTTTATGGCATTGGAAAATAGATTCATAGATACTTCCAATGATATATGATTTGTAGGTTGATTCATATGGATTGATATAGATTTATTTATGAAGTTATCCCGATTATCTGGGACAACTTTAGAACTTATCATGTCCTTAACTTTTTATTGTTTTCTTTTCCCTTCTATGTTTGATTAAATTTTTCTCACTCACTTATGTGCGCTAAAATACCACTAATACCAAAATTAATTATACTAAAATGATTAATTAACAACTATGTATCTATGATGCTACTAAGTGCATGAAACATGTGCAGGGTGCTACAGACTAAATCATCAACTAGACTCAGACGACTCTTGTGACTCGGGTGACTTTTTTGTGGTATTTTAGAAGAAATTATCTAAGTGATTTTCTCTGTGAGGATGAGGGTGTCAACACCAAATTTTGACACAACTTCCAAGTGATTCTTCTTCAATCCTTTTCTAAGTCTAAACTCAGCTGATTCTTGCCAATCAAGTCCTTGCTTCCATCTTTCCAATTTATTATTATTATTATTAATGTTTTTTCACTAAATTATTTTTTATTATTGTATTACTTCATTAATTTTTTTTCACTACCAATCACTCATTATTTTATTATTTTTACTAATATTTACAGTAGTATTATAATTAATATTATAATCCAAATTTTGACGTAATAATAATTATTATATATATTGTTACAATATTACTTTTAGCATTATTATCAGTTAGGTGTTAACAAATATTTTGATTATAAATAGGGCCATCCTTCTAGGTCTTACTTCGTTTTCCCATCTTTCTTCCCTAAGAAAACAAGGTTGTCCTCAATGACCTGTTCTTCGATAACGGCATCCATCTCTCCATCTTCATTGATCACGATAGCATCTAATGGCGTCTCTTCCCCCGTAAATGTTTCATCGGCTACAACGATC
This sequence comes from Platanus orientalis, assembly GCA_025762735.1. Taxonomy (NCBI): domain Eukaryota; kingdom Viridiplantae; phylum Streptophyta; class Magnoliopsida; order Proteales; family Platanaceae; genus Platanus; species Platanus orientalis. Next base: position 29,610 of record JAOXJP010032431.1, on the reverse strand, counting down.
TATGTTCACTCTCCACTTCATCGCTCACCAACGTGTCTCCGTTCACCAGTAGTTTTCTCCCTCAACCAGCGTCTCCTCAAACCAATGCGGCTTTGTCGTTGTCAGCACCCAAATTTTGACTCAGGTTAGTTGACAGAATAAGGACAACATAACAACATTTAGGCATCAAGACTCTAAGCACCCTTGGTTCAGAAAGAGCAAACCTGGACTCTAAGAGGTTAGGCATTCCCGAATGAATCAGTCAAAGCACTTTATTGCAGTCCAAATACACCATTTTAGGTCAAACCCTAATCTTTCACCAAAACATTAACAGGATTTTGAGGGTCCACATTTAAGAGCTCCACCTATGTTATCTGCAATTTTTTCAACCTCCATAAGTTTTTTCTCGACAAAGCATCACAGGTAAAAAAAATTACCATTTCACCCTTTTACCTTCAAAAGCCCAAAACTCACTATCTACCACTTAGATCACATAATTTCTCTCGCCTATATAAGCCTTGTCATGAAGCATCACAGGCAAAGAATCCTCACTTTCACATTTTTTTTTGACCTGTGGGCAAAAAATTACCATTTTACCTTTTTCACCTTTGAGAATTTACCCCTGGACCCTAAAAAGATCCTCAATGCTTCTCCCATTACCTGAATGGTTAAATTTTAGATCCTATGCATCCCTGTTCTCCTAATCCTAAGAAACTCATCACAGAACCGGTATTCCTCGATAATGGCAACAACCAATTTTTCAACTTATGATAACCCTGACCAAAAAATGACCATTGAAAAAGCTCTCAAAGATTCATCCGATCTCTAAATCTAGAAAGGTCGATTGTCTTATCTTTGTCTTGACCTTAGCTTCAAATCTTTAGGTCTGAGAAGAGAAATCTGAAACCTCAATCCCTTGTGAAATCTCAAATCTTCCCTGAGGGGTCAGAAAGTTGTTTAGCTACATTTCACTCATATGGAGCCAGCATGTTCCCTAGAGCTCCAAATCAAGATTAATCAATGTCCATCTCTCCGGAATCGCGAGGCCTTCAAAAAACCATCTAAGGAATGCAAGCTTTGGCAAGACTTATTTACTTAGATTCCCTCAATTACTCCAAAAAGAGCAAGAAATTAAGACAAAAATCAAGCACTCAACCGACTCCTGGGAATTCACCCGAAATTAAAAATTCAGTCTGTCAGTGACCACTCCATAGTAATTTTCTAGGACCTTTGAAGTATCAAAGTTTCACTATATTATAGAAACCATGTATTCCTAACCATCATTTCTGCTCAGGCTAGAACAAAACACTTTTCGTTTGTATTTGGCATACCGAATGCCCTCATAAATTCTCCCGAACTCAAAATGCAACAAGGTCAAACCCGTTTTCTTAGTTTCACCCTTGCCCTTAAAAGATTATTTCATGAACTCGAGCATCGGAGGATGTCTGGCAGCTTAATCCTACCAGCCTTCGGGTAGCTACAGAAAGTATATCTCTCCAAGTGACCTTGATTTGAAAACCCTCTAGCAACTGCCCAAGAATCTGGTGGTCAATTTGTCAGTTCATGTAGCTCTAAGACTCCTTAAGCTTCAGATCCCCCAAACATGGCCCATAGTAGAAATCTACAGAAAATACGAGAGCATCCCCAGTCAAGAAATCCCTAGGTGCCCAAAAGGGTATCTTTGGCATGGTTTCTGAGCCCAAGTGCTCACAAAAGTGGAAAGCACATTAAATGTTCGAAAATGTCAAAAGCATTTAATGCACATTAATAAGCTATGACTTTTCAATTTTAGCTCATTAATGACATTTAATGCATTCACACCTTAAGGCTTAATGCAAGAAACCTTTAGATTGGAATCTCCCTAAGTGCATCCTCACCTCTCATCCTTAGATCTAATATTTGAATTTCAAATCCTTAGTGAGCCCCTCATGTCCCCCCAAATAACATATTTATAACCCCCCTTGATTTTTGCTACCAACCACCACCTATCAAAAGGTATCCAAATTCACTCCTTTGTCCACCTCACCAATCCATGCCAACTAGCACACCCCACCCTCCATCACCACCCTTTATCCAATTGATCTAAACTCATGTCAACCCTTCCCTTGTCCATGTCACCTAGCATAAATCCCTCTAATCCTAGCCACCCATCCTAAAACAAATCCTAGCCCTACAACTCAATTTAACTAACTTAATCCAAGCCCTTAATTAGGATATTACCAAACTCAATCCCCACCCTCCACCACACCAAAATTGGGGCTATACACATGGGTTGGCAACAAAAAACCCTAAGGAAAAAGGAGAAGAAGAAGAAGGAAGAAAAAGCTAGAGTTCTTAAACCCTAAGCCTTACCTTGGCTTAAGGTAAGCCTAAACTTTGTTAACCTAGACACCTTCCATCCATATGATTCATTTTTATGTTGTTATGTTATTCAAACTATGTTGTCCAACTGCTTCAATTCGGGTTACATAAGGGAGGCTCAACAACCTCCATTTGCTTTGGTTTTTGACTCATGCTTAGTGTAAAACTTATTGTGAATTTTTTACTTCTCAGTTAAGGCTCAAATTTTAGTATGTTATGATCAACATATATGCCTAGTTCCATATTTAATTTTATGATTTTGTGAGCAATGGAAGGCCTCGAGATGGCCCCCCAAACTGGTTCCAAAATCTAAGTCCTATATGACCTAGTTCAATCTATTTATTATTGATTTTTGTATAAATTTTGTATTCATGATCTTGAGCCCAAATTTATATATGTTATTCTCATGTCAACTGCCTACTAACATGCATAATTTTAGAATTTTCTTAAAACCATAAGGGGTCCAAATTCGGGAAATCCAGCTACTGGATTTGCTCCCAGTAACTAATGCCTAAATTTTATGAAAAAAAATCCAAGCGTTGAACAAACAAGTGTTAAGGGAACAATCAGGCGTTAAATTTAGGACCCACCCTAGGGAGCCCTAATTTTCCCTAAACCTATCCCCAAGCATCTACAAACCTCTAAAGTCCAATCATGTGCTTAAGCACCTCTGTGGTCCCTTATTTCTATCCCAATGCCTGAATTTAATTTCAGGCATTGAGCAGGGAAATTCAGGTGTTAGAGTGGATTTTAGGAGCTAAGACTATGATAAAAATAAGGTTGTCAAAAATTAGTTAAGTGTGTACATGACCTAGGTCTAGTCTAGAAACTAAGGAGAATCTCACCCCTTTGGGCCCCACCTGTGTGGCCCAAAAACCAAGGCTGGTTGCTGACCCCAACACTCAATGCTTGAATTTCACCCTGAATTAAATTTAGACGTTGAGCATTCAGGTGTTAAGCCTATACAAAATTACCACTCTGACCTCTTTTAGAGGACAGATGTCCACCCTCAAGGAGGCCCCACATTTAGGGTTTGGCTTCCCTCACTTCAGGAACTACCCTTCTGATAGGGTCCCATAGCTTTGGGACCCACATACGCACTAAAATACACAACCCAAGTGGGTAAGTCAGTCAGCCTCCAACCACTGAACTGCATACGCACTAAAATACCCAACCCAAGTGGGTAAGTCAGTCAGCCTCCAACCCCTGAAAATTCAAGTATTAGCTTAAAAAAACCAGGCATTAGGCCTGTGTCAAATGACCAAGTTCCCCTCTTTGGGAGAGCACATCTCTACACATATAAAGCCATGAACACAATGTGACCTTAAAGAACACCCTCTGACCTAATCCAGGGATCCCACAACATTGGGACCCACTGAACCACTTTAAAAGACCACATTAAAATGCTGATCTGATCAGTTTCCAACACCTAAATTTCACCTTAAATTAAATTCAAACGTTGAATGATCAGGCGTTAAGCCTGAGACACAAAAAAATACAATCTTTTTTCTTTTCTACCCTTTGTGTCAGGGTTAATTCCAACCCTAAAAGGTCTGTTAATGAACACTCTGGAGAGGTCCACCATCCCTTTAAAAGTCACAACCATGAGGGACTCTCTTGTTTTTAAAATAATTTGACTTTAAAAGACACTTTCTGGATTTTCTAGAAACCAATGCCTAAATTTCACCCTGAATTAAATTCAGGCGTTAAGCCTGAGAAAAACCTAGAAAACAATAACTCACATAATTAACAAGCATTAACTTTAACATACCTTAAGACATGTATGAATGAGAGAAGTTGCCATAAAAAGGTTGGTATTTGGGGTGCCTAACACCTTCCCCAAATACAACTAAACAACTTACCCTCAATCTTAAAGACTTATACCAGTTTCATGAGTTAAACCCCTAGACCTACGAGTCTAGACTCCTCCTCTTCCTCGGAGAGGAGGACCAACATCCAACTTCATTGATTAAAACCCCAAGTTGGTGGTAACTCCCAGAAAAGCCTAACCCCAAAACCCGAGGGGTTAGCGACCTCCACGCACCAGCGTCACACACCGAAAAGTGGGTCTAAAAACCACGGGCGGGCAGGGGAACCCGAATCCCCCGGGACCCTAATGTCCACAATCACCATTCTTCTCTCTGAACCTAGGAAACCCTAACCAAAAAGAACGTTGATAGATCCTTTCTTAGACAACTCAAACTATTGATTATGGTTTTCAAGTTAGTTTTCAAGCTCAACTCAAACCACAAATTATGGTTTTCTAGTTAGCTTTCAGCCTCTCAATAGAGAGACGAGGAAAAGGTAAAATGTTCTTATCCTAACCGAAGGTACTTGGCCATCATTATTTGCTTTGGTTCTTTAAGGAAAAAAGAAGTCATTATTTTTATTTTCATGTTTTGTTTGGTGTCTATATTTCCTAAGAACTCCCTTTACTTTCATTTCATTACTTTGCTAAGAGGCTTTTATCCAAAACCATAACTAGAAACCCTAGAAAAATTATACTTCTTAAATCCTTATTCTTATCTTCTCTTGTTGATATATTCCTCCAAAATTACATTGCAACTACCTTAATTGGAGAGTTTTTTAGGGCCTATTATTTACTCTCTCTCTCTCTCTCTCTCTCTCTCTCTCTCTCTCTCTCTCTCTCTCTTTGTTGCAGTATAAGATTTATTGTGGTTTAAGAAGTAATAGCAAAATCACGATCTCTCCTTATGTGCCCAAAGATGGGACAACCGGGTTTATTGACTCTAAAGGCAAGGTCTTATACCGTTTTCTACATGTCCCCATATCTGGGTTAGGTTGCAAAAGAACCCCATGTAGATTATATTTGGTGTTATAGGTTGCAGAGGGGAAAGACTTTGTAGAGCTACCAAAATTATTGGTGTGGATTTGAATCTGGTGGAGCTACCATACCAAAATTATTGGTGTGGATTTGAATCCAGTCAAATATGAAATGGGTAAGCATATGTTAGTTTTTTTAATGCAATTCTGGGTGGTAGGGGATGGAATGAAAACATTTTTTTAAATGGTTGGAACTCACCCTGACCCAAATTGGGTTGCATCCAGGTTTTGCACTTCTCAACCTATTTGGAACTTGACTAGAGCCACCCTGTTTTTTATTACCACAATGATCTTCATTGGTTTGAACTTAAGAGGAAAATTAATGTTTTATTATGATTTCTATGGTTGTTATTATACTTTTGTCACTATTATGGTATTCATTTTAGTTTTGTAGTGGGAGTGGGGTGGTTTTAAAATAAGGAGGTGAGGAAAAAATCACAACTAAAGATAATCTTAGAATATTTGTCACTATTAATTTTTATTTAAATTCTATCGGGAAATGATGCACTAATAGAGTTGTTCCAAAAAATAATTCAGCATCTCAACTGTGTTGCACAATGTGGTAGGGGCAAGTTGTATTTTATCCCTAGGTTTATCCTTTGCTTGAATTTCATTATACAGGGAGCTTGGAAAATTGTGTTGCTTAATGCCTCCTTTCCTACATGATATTATGTGTTTGGCCCGTCTAGGATTTTCTTGGGCGGTTGCCACCTATTACTACATAATTCTAATTGCTATGTTTGGGTCCTCAGAAGCCAATTTATCATGGCAATTACCTAACTTGCATTGGATTAGACCATCTTTATTTGCATCATGGTAAATATCTCCTTCGCCTCTCCAATCTAATTCTCATGGCAATTTGGTTCTGAATATTATATCACATCCTTTCTCTCCTTAAACAACCCTTCAAGACAAAACTAAAGGGCTCCTTTCATGGAACCCATGACTACTGCAAACTTTTGTGAGATGAGTGGAGCTTTATTTTCTTCTTCTTCTTTCTTTTTCTTTTTCTTATTTTAGATTTATCCGATGAAAGTATTATGATGGTTACTTTTTCTTTGTTGGGGGGGATTATAGTGTAGTTATATATGCTAGAATAAAATTGGGATTTGCACAGCCTACTTCTCCCTTCGTTCTCCCCTTTTGTAGATCTGGATTCTAAATGGCATTTTTCTCAAGCTCCTTGAGCATAGTGTCATCTGCAAAATATTGAAATCATGCTTTATTTGACTATCCAGTAAATCCTTCATTAGGATTTTGTTCGCATAAATTGTTGTAGTTGAGTTTGGTTATATTTGAAAGAAATTGGTTTCAAGTCTTGCTATTTATTATTTTGTCTTAATATCTATTATAGTATGTCTAGATTTTTTGTTAGGGAAATTGTATTTCAAGATGTTAGGTTCCCCATATTATTTATTGCAAAGTTGAATGAAGTTGCTATTGCGACATAGGTGTTGAACATGGTTTTAAATGATTATTATTTTTTTCATTACTAAGGTAAGTTAGGGATGAAGAATGACCTTTATAAAAAAATTACCTATTTAAAATACCAATGCAAAAGAAATAACCTGTTCTTTATTGTTGCTCCACTACTAGAACACATTGAGTATAAAAACCATTCAATACTTTGAAATTGCGTAAAAGACTTGGAAACCATTGAGTAACAACGATGTCAAGTGAATTTCATATTCTATATCTACATTATATAAAGACAATGACACATCCAAATTTTAATTCTAGCTTTTTAGATCTGCATTTAAAAAAATATGTGCTTCTTTTTTATTTAAAAAATTAGGTTGGTACAGGGGTAAAAAAGGGAAGATTATTGACATGGCTTCAGCCGTAAAACTAAACTTGAAAAGGTTGAATGGACCATGGTTCAATAGACATGGTGCTCTGATCAATAGAAGGGATCTTGATCATTGCGACATGTGACCATCACATCCATTGATATGGCTTTATCTGCCAAACTAAACTTGGAAAGGTTGAATGGACCATGTTCAATGCTGATGCATTCACTAATGATGAAGTGATATTTGAAAAACCAATTTCAAATTTGGGATTTTTCTTATAGATCCATTTGTGTCTTGAATTTATTTGTAATGCCATTAATCTTAAACTTTGTTCAAAAAGCTCAAACTTAATAAGGACTTGGCAGCGTTAACTGGATTGTCTTTTAACATGGATTTAATAGTTCAACTCCCTAAGATATTGAATAAGAAAATTTAGGTACATCTTGGAATTGTCAAGGCTTTTCTTTTGAGTCTTATATGAATTGATTGAAGTTATGCTCCAAGATTGATATTTGGAGCAACAATTGTTTAATTAACCCTCTTCACATAGACACATGTAAAGTGGAATCAACCTTTCAAAATATCTTTCTCTTGGCATGGGGGAAGTTGCTTTTGTAATTCTTCTTGAGGCAGTTGAAGCTTAGGTCTTTGACATTTGAACTATTTACTTATTTTATTTCTTTTGATTGACACTATTCATTAAGTCGATGATTGAAATATTGAATTCTTTTTTTATTTTAAAAGCTATAACTTAACTTGGAAACCCTGCCACCTTAAAGCTTGCTCTAGAGAGCACCAACGTCTTAGATACTAACGCATCTTTGAGTAGACTTTGCTATATTTTTTAATGATGAAAAAATTAACTGAAGAAGATAGGCTAGGATCAGACTTGTGACATTTAGGTTGGATCATAGTGCATTGTTTGGGCACATTTTTTGTTATGACAATTTTCATTGTTTCTTCAATTAGATTTACCTATCATTGTCTTTCTTATAGAAAGGTTCATTTTTTTCAGTAAATTGTAGAAAGGTTCATTAATGAGTTAATTGAGTGCATATTTTTAACCATGTGAAATTGAATTAGTGGGTGTTTTTTCTAATTGTGATGGAGCTTTAATCAAAATTCAATCAGTATATGCTCTTTGTGCAATGCCCCTAAACCTAGATTTAGATATGGATCCATTTTGACTGGATTTAGATTTGTTACTATTCATTAATTCAATAATCGACATAGAAATTAACCTAAATCATGAGACCACAAGTAAGATCCAATATAGTCCACATGTTCTCATTTGATTTTTTTTCTTAAGTCCATCTAATCTAATAATCATATTTCAATAGTTTGCGGAAACAAATCCAATAATCAATAAGTATACACGCTTGGTTCAATAAAAATACGGAAGTGTAATCCAACATCCACTAAAATCATAGTAGTCCAATAGTATTAGATCAAAAGAGAGAGATTACTAGGGTGCCCTCACTCAAATATACAAAAGGAAACATTTATTAATCTAAAAATTTGATCCCAACACCAAGGGGGGTCCCAAAATATGTCCAAAATAAGGATAAAAAAGATGAAAGAAAGTTGTGGATGCCATAATAAGTCCCTCGAATTGAGGACTTGCAACAATAGTCAGTTTGAAAAATAAACTATTGGATTAGTCCAAACATGTAAGAAATCTAGCAGACTATAAATAATCTGAGGTAAAGCACATATATGAATACTAGCATGTTCAAAGGTCAATACAAAACTAAACAGATATCGAACTATTAATCACAATCATGCTAGTACAAAAATATCAATAGTCACATGTCACACAAAAGTTGGTTTAATACAAAGATCTAAGTTTGAATAATAATTCAATGCAGAGGTCAAAGCTTATAAATTCGATGATATATGTTAGTATCAAGAGATTCAATGTTTTATGATTTCGGAGTGTTCAAAGTTCGATGTTCAAAGTGTTTGGAATCCACATGGTTTATAATATTCATATGTTTAATATTCAAAGTTCAAAGATTTAAAGATTCAAAGATTCAAAGTGTTCTAAGTATAATGGTCAAAGTGTTCGGAGTTTACAATGTTCAATATTCAAAGGAGTCCAAAGTTCAATATCCAAAAGGTCAAAAGGAAACTCTTAGCTTGGTGTTAGGGCCCACATGGTCAAAAGGTTCGAAGTCTAAAATGATTTACATTAATAAGTTTGAAGGTCCATATAGTTTCATATATCTTCAAGTGCTCGCATACAGCCCTACGAGTGAGGTTCACATATCTCTGAGTGCTCTCGTATCATCCTAAGAGTGGGGTCCACATAGTTCATATATTCAAAGTCTAAAAAGAGGTTCACATCAATAAATTCAAAGGTCCACATGATTTCAATAATCGGAATGTTTCTATAATGTGTAAAACATTCGTAAATATCATATTTTCATAAATCAATTATTTCAAGAGCACATGATTCACTTAGATTCAATATTAGTGTATAATTCAATATTCATAAGTTTAGAGTCATAATGATTCACTAAGATGTCTCATAGAGTTAATGATTCAAACATGTAATGGGATTCTAAGGTTCACATGGTTCACATAATCGCATAGGTGGCATAGAGTTTAATAGATTTAATGGGTTCAATATATTTTCACAAAAATTCATAATTTCACATGTATTCCAATGAATTAAATCATAGAGATCAGCCAATATCATTTATAGTGTTCCAAAGAAAAGGAAAGGCATGATTACCTTTCAACTTAATCACAAATAAAATAGATCTTGGAGGATTCACAACTTCACATAGATTTTCAAAGATTCACATTAGGAAAGTTCAGATTTCACATGTTCTAAAGGATTTCTTGAAGGAGATCAATCTAAACAATGTCTAGGATCAATAATCTTTCACAAAATAGGTGTAGATCTAAAGAATAAACAAGATCCAATGGTCTCAAGCATAGGTCTATAGAATTTTCAGAGATTCCAATAAGAGATGAGTCATCTCAAGCATAAGGAGCATGAAGACTTGCTAAATAAGTTGAAAAATCAAAGATCTAATATGTTTCAAATGATTAAATTCAAATAATTCCAACAATCTCAGAGAATTCTAAGTATAACATCACATAATCTGAAATCACAAGAGGGATTCACCTCAAATCACTCATAGTAGGCAAGATTTACTAAATAGAAAAGCTTAGAATTTAGCAATCATAAAGTTCAATAGCTTAGGGCATAAGTTTCCACATATTTTCAAAGATTCCAAAGAGTTTTTATAATCAAAACACAAAAATCAAAGAGAATCAAAGAGGAGAATACATCAAATCATCCATAGTATATAAGATTTACTTACAAGAAGCTTAGATTCAATGATTCATATAGTTTTTAGAGATTTCAAGTAATTTCTATAGTCAAAACACAAAGATCAAAAGAATCTAAAGAGAAAGTATATCAAGTCATTTATAGAAAACTAGATTTTCTTACAAAAAGCTTAGATTCAATGATTCACATAGTTTTCAGATATTTCAATGAGTTTTAATAGCCAAAACACAAGGATCAAAGGAATCTAGAGAAATACATTAAATCATCTATAGAAAGCTAGATTTTCTTACAAGAAGCTTAGATTCAATGATTCACATAGTTTTCAGAGATTTCAATGAGGTTTCATAGCCAAAACACAATGATCAAAGAAATCCAAAGAGGAAGTACATCAAATCATCTATAGAAAGCTAGATTTGCTTACAAGAAGCTTAGATTCAATGATTCACATAGTTTTTTAGAGATTTCAATGAGTTTTCATAGCCAAAATACAAGGATCAAAGGAATCTGAAGAGGAAGAACATCAAATCATCTATAGAAAGCTAGATTTGTTTACCAAAAGCTCAATCCAAAGGCTTCTAGGCAATGAAGCCTTCACTTCACCTTTTCAAATCACTTTGTCCTACAATATTAGAGTAGATATAATCATTAAAAGAATAACACTAAGGAGTTCTAGTAGAAAACAAACTAATCTCAGCAAATTTCAAAGTTAGAAGTGAAACTTACCCAATTGGAGAATAATTCTCATACTTTGCTCAAGAATTTTTCCTAATCCCTCTAATTCTTCTCCTCTTTGTTCTAATGAGGTAAAGTAACCTAATTGAGGTGTTAGTAGGTTTTTAACTTGCATATGATAAGATCTCATACGTTTGGGAGTCCAATGAGTGAAAGTCACGTTAAAAATGACATAAAACGTAATATTTTAGCACTTTTCAGCATTTCTAGGCATGCCGTGATTGATCACGGATCACCCAAAAAAGTACCAAGAGTTATGATTCTTCATTCGTGACTGATAAGGCCAAAAACAGGGTTTCATGATCAATCACGAGATCTGTGATCGGTCACGCATCTCCTAAAATTTTTTTCTTGCACAGACAAGTCTTCGTAAAATAGCCATAATTTTCGCTATACAACTCTAAATTATAAACCATTTGGTGCATTGGAAATTAGACTCAAAAACCTTTCTAAAAAGGTATGATTCAACCTCTAATTCACTCGAGATTGGTGTTAGTGTACCCAAGAAGTTACCCTAATTACGTAGCCAAGATCTTTTGAACTTGGTACGTTCGAGGCCCAACTTAGGTTCTACACTTCTAACTTAGTTTAAAAGGTTCATAAGCAACCTACAATTTTACCCTTATGGGGGTAAAATTACAATTTTACCCATTTAGTACAAAGCGGGGCATTACATGTCTTCCTCATCGCTAATCTTCTCACTTTTATCTTTTGATGCAAGATTCAGTGAGTTTGATCCCTCCATACTTTCTTTATTATAAAGCACGTAACCCTTCTTTACAATATATAGAAAATGGGTAAGCATTTTGTTGATGTGTGTTAATCCCATGGATAAATATATAGTGTTCAGTGTCTTGTAAGTGTCTTATGTTTTCACAAGTTCAAGACATGAAGACAAGGAGGACCAAAAACTTAAAGAAGAGACCAAAGACTACCTCGGACTTGCCCCACCAATAAAGGTATAAAGCATGCATTTCATATCATTTTGAGACCTTAAAATCAATATAGACATGGTGGTAAGTCTCTCACAAAACCCAAGGAAAAAAAGCCCAACGACAAATCCACTTAGAGTGCCAAGATCAAGACCCAAAAAATCTGGAGCCACAATCAATTGCGAATCTTGTAATTGATCTTAGTGTAATCGATTGGGAATCTCTCAATTGATTACTACCCAGATCTGGGAGCAATCTGAGACTCTCAAGAGCCAAGCCCCATAGGTCGTAATCGATTGCAGAATAGATTTGGGCTTACACTCCTACAGCCACAATCGATTGGGGATTTAGCAATCGGTTGCAGGCCTGATCTTAAGCCACAATCGATTGTGAGATCCGCAATTGATTGTGAGAGCATTTTTGGTAAAAATTAAAACACAAAATTCTATGCAAGATTTTTAAAATTTGAACCTCATTTTTCAAAATCTAAGGCTCTAAAGAGATGCTCATTTTAAAAGATTTCAATCCAAGGGTTGTGGGTGCTCCTCACCTTTATAAAAGGAAACTTTTTTCATTAAAGTAAAAAACTCCAACACTCCAAGCTATCTAGAGACGGTTACAAAGTTTACTATATTGAAAGCCTCCCCCACTGAGAAAAACTCCATTACTCCACTGGTTTTGAGCTTGAATAACTAACATCATATTCTAGAATCATTCTCTCTTTCACTCATCTAAAATACCACTCTACTACTATTGAGGAGAACTTATGGTGAGTATTTCCCAAGAGGAAATTCAAATTTGGCTGAACTCAATGAGCACCAGATCCAAGTACTTGGAACTTGTGCATAGCTAAGGCAAAGTAGCTCAACAAGGAACAACCCACTTTGAGCAACTAGCAACATCAATCGTTTTGTGGTAATATTTGTTTAACCTTGCATTCATTTGCATTCATATTTACTATTGTGCTTGTTTTGCTTCCACCGGCGACACTGAAAACTTGACTACCTTTGCTAGAGACACTAGAAGTAGTTCATACTCGCCGGAGACACTGAGTGTTGTTGTGTAGCTTGTTTGTGAGAAAGTAATTAGGTTTTGTATATTGACCTAGGTTGTAATAGTATCTAAATAAAATATACTTAAGATCAATGGTAAGCTTTAGAATAGTGGATGTAGGCCCTAGTGCCGAACCACTATAAATCTCTTATTGTGGATTGTGTGTGTGATTACTTGTCTCTTCACTTTAATGTCTATTACTACTCTTGCACTTTACTTGGTTAACAAATTACTTGAGTAAACACTTTGTAGCACACACATACTTGGGCTAAGTTAAAAAGATTAAAATCAAACTAAAATCACTACCAAGAATCGTAATACAGGGTAACCAAAAATTAGATATCCGATTCACCCCACTCTAGGATTACGTTAGTGCAAATTCAATTGGTATTAGAGTCAGGTTACTCACATAGGGCTTAACAACCCAAGTAAGGTCCTAGTAAAAATCCTATATGGCTAAAGAAGATAGTGGTATGTCCATTAGCACTCATTCATTCTTTAATGGAAGTAACTATGGTTATTAGAAATCTCAAATGGAGATTTTCCTTAATGTATATGACCCGAAAGTATGGAGTGCAATAGTTAATGATTATACATAGCCCGACAAATCAAGAAGTGAGTAGACCCCCACAGATGCAAATGCTCACAAGTTCAAATTTAGGGCATTGAATGTTATAGCAAGTGGCATTGTCCCATATAAGTTTAGGAGGATAGCTCATCTAAAGAAGGCAAAGGAAGCGTAGAAGTTTCTCTCTATTACCTATGATGGTACAAGTGCCGTAAAGATGTCTAAGCTTCAAATGTACACGGCTCAACTTGAAGCTCTTAGGATGGAAGATGATGAAAAAATCTCCCAATTTAATGTCAAATTTTCTAACTTGGTAAATGTAATGAGAAGTCTAGGTGAGGACATTCCTGAGTCTAAGGTGGTTAAGAAAGTACTAAGGTCCCTCTCAAAAAGGTTTAGGCCTAAAGTGACTGCCATAGAAGAAAGTAAAGACCTAGAGACTATGAAACTAAAGGATTTTATTGGCTCACTTCAAACTTTTGAAGTGGTCAATAAGAAACCTACCAAGAAGAAGGGCATTGCCCTTAAGGTAAAAGAACTCTCATGTCAGCACCCAAATTTTGACTCGGGTCATTTGATGGCATAAGGACATTATAACAACATTTAGGCATCAAGACCCTAAGCACCATTGGCTTAGGAAGAGCAAACCTAAACTCTAGGAAGTTAAGCATTCCCAAATAGGTTTCCTCGGATACTCTAGTCACGAATGAACTAGTCAAAACACCCTATTACAACCCAAAATGCATCATTTCAGGACAAATCCTAATCTCTCATAAAAGCATCAACAGGAGTTTGAGGGTCTACATTTAAGAACCCCATCCATGTCATCAGTAAATTTTCCACCTCCTGTAAGCATTTCTCTAGCAAAGCATCACAAATAAGAAAATTGTCATTTTGCCCTTTTGTCTTCAAAAGCTCAATACTCATTATCTATTATCTAGATCACTAAATTTCTCTTACCTACATAAGCCTTCTTATTATGAAGCATCAAGGGCAAAAAAATCTCATTTTCACTTTTTTCAACCCATGAGCGAAAAATTACCATTTTACCCTTTTCACCTCAGAGCATTTACCCTTAGACCCTCAAAGGATCCTCGAAGCCTCTCCCATTGTCTGACTAGTGTAATTTCAGATCCTATGCATCCCTGAGCCTCTCTACTCTCGGGAACTCATCATAGAACAGACATTGCTTGAGACTGGCAATAACCAATTTCTCAATCTATGACAACCCTGAGTAAGAAATGACATTTGCAGAAGCTCTCAAAGATTCATCTGACATCTGAATCCAAAAAGCTCAATCTCTATATCTCGGCCCCAACCTTAGCTTCAAATCTCTTGGTCTGAGAAGAGGATTTTGAAATTTCGAACCTCTATGAAATCTCAAATCTTCCCTTAAGAGGTCAAAAAACTTTTTTTTCACATTTTACTCATTTGGACCCAAAGTACTCTTTAGACCTCCAAATCAAGATCAGTCGGTGTCCATCTCTCCAGAATTGTGAGGCCTTTGAAAAACTATCTAAGGAGCAGAAACTTTCATGAAACATATCTGCCAAGATTCCTCTAAATACTCTAAAAAGTGCAACAAATCAGGTGCTCAACCAACTCCTAGGAGTTCATCTGAAATCAAAAATTTAGTTAGTCAGTGGCCATCCCACTATAAATTCAGAGACTCAAAACTATCAGATTTAACTAATTTACAAAAAATTCATGGCCCAAGCAATCATTTCTTCCCAAATCGAGAAAAAGAGCGTTTCGTCTGTATTTGGCATGCGAAAAGCCCTTAAAAGTTCTCCTAGACTCATAATACGACAAGGTCAAACCCATTTTCTTAGTTTCACCATTGTCCTTGGAAAAGTGTTTAACAAACTCCTATTTCAGAGAATGCCCAGTAGTTCAATTCTACCCGGCTTTAGGTGACTATAGAAACCTAATCTCTCTAAGCGACCTTGCTTCAAAAAACTCTCAGCAACTGCCCGGGGATCCAATAGCCAATATGTTAGCTCTTGTAGATCAAGGACTCTTCAAGCTTCAAATATCCTAGATATGATTCATGATGACATTTTACAAAAAAAATAATAGCTTTCCTTGTCCAATATTATCAAATCGGTCAAAAATGGTTTTTGACCCAGTTTCTTGCTCAAGTACCGTAATCCTGCAAAGTCAGAGGCTATGACTCACCTAGACTCGAGGTCATTTATCCCTGGGAGATTCTTGAATCAATTTTACCATCTTGCCCTTTCAAAATGCATCTGAGAGATTTTTAGGTTAAAAAACCCTGATTTCACCAACTTACCCTTTTTATAATTTGGTTCTGACTGGACCAGCACGACCGGAGCATTTGCTACCTCTAAAAATGACACTGACTGGGCTGACTTCCGAGCTTGAGAGCTCACGAGGAGTAATGGCAGAGATAGGGTTCAAAAATCAGAAAAAATAATTGTTTATTAAAATGAGCTAAAGCTAAGATATTTAGCATTAAATGCATTCTCACCTTAAGGCCATTTTTGACAACCCTTGGATTAGCATCTTCCAATCTGATTTTTTACCCTCCTCCCTTGGATCTACACCTTAGATTTCAAATCCCTAGAGAGCCCATCACACCGCCCATTTGGTATCTCATGCCATACCCTTAAAGATTACAACCAATGGGATTGTCCCAAAAGGCATATCCCATGCTCCCCTTCCACCTCATCAATCCATGCCAACAAACACAAATCAATCTCCACCCTCCACCTCATTTTAGCTAGACACATCCCCACCGTCCACCTCATTTTAGCTGAACTCATCCCCACCCTCCACATAGCAAAACCTAGATTCAATCCTAGCCATCCACCTTATTTAGGATAGAGATCATCCTAGCCCTCCACCTAGAAAACCCTAGGATCAATCACCACCATCCACTACACAAATTTGAGGCTATAAATAGACCCAAATTACTGCATCCCCAGGTTGGCAACACAAACCCTAAAATTTCTAAGGCAAAGGAGGAAGAAGAAGGAAAAAAGGAAGAAAGTCACAACCCTAGGCCACTTTGGACCCAAGGTAAGACTAAACTCAAGTTAAATTCACCCCCTTCATTATATGTCAAATTATCATGCTTTTATGCTGTCCAATTCATGCTAGAGCATTGCTCTAACTTGGGTTACACAGTACAGGCTCAACAGCCTCTACTTGCTTTCATTTTTTATCGATTTTCATGTTGATTTTCTTATGATTTTTTTAGAGGGCTGTTTGAGCCAAAATTTGACTATGTAAGACTAAGCATATGTATTATATACTAGATTTAATTTCATGATTTTAGGAGCTTTGGAAGGCCTCAAGATGGGCCCCCAAACAAACCCCTAAAATCAGGTCTTTCGAGACCTAGTTCAATGAATATTTTATGATTTTAGTTTGACTTTTCTATGCATGATCTGAAGTTAAAACTTTTAAATGATGTTCATATATGTACTGCCTGCTAGCATGCTTAATTTTATAATTTTTTCAAAACCCTAAGGGTTCTAAAATCGAGAAATCCATCAGCTAGATTTTCTCCTAGCAAGTAGCGCCTAATTTTTAGTGAATTAAAAATCAGGCATCGAACAAATAGGCGTTAGGAAAAGAATCAGGCGTTAAGATCTAGGACCCACCCCAAGGGGCCCTGTCCATGGTAAACCTAGCCTTTGGAATTCAATCATGTGCACATGCACCTTTATGGGCCCTCATTCCAGTCCCAACGCCTGAATTTAATTTTAGGCGTTAGATGGAAATTCAGGCATTGTAGTGAATTTTAGGTGTTAAGCCTAGGCTTAAGCATGTTTTTCAAAATATATCTAAGTGTAATTCCACCCTAGGGTTAGTGCATGGACCCAGGAGAGATCCTGCCCCCCTAGTCCCCACTTTTATAGCCCAAAAAGCTAAGTTAGCTGTTGTTTTAGTACCTAATGCCTGAATTTCTCCTAAATTAAAATTCATGCATTGAAATTCAAGCGTCAGACCAAAAAATAGTCGTTAGGCCTGTAACAGATGATCATTTGGCCAACTTTGGGAGATCATATCTCCATGTGGCCCATAACCAGGACCCCTAAGGTTGCATAGTGCAACCCTAGGAAACTTCCCATAACCCAAACCATGGGTCTCATAGTGCTGGGACCCACCAAAGCATCCCAAAAGATTACACAAAGATGTTAATCTGATCAGCTTCCCCAACACTTGATTTTCACCCTGAATTAAAATTCAAGCGTTGAGATAAAAAATAGGCATTAAGCTTGTAAGATAGAAAAAATAATTTATTTCCCTTGCTCTCCCTTCTATTGAAGTTAATACCTAACCTTGAGAAATCAACCAGTGAACCATTTAGAAGGGTCTATCATCTCTCTAAAGACTTAACCCATGAGGGTTCTCTTGCAATTATAATAGGACAAAATAAAGAACAGTTTCTGGACTATTCATAAGCCAACGCCTGATTTTCCATCTTGAATTAAATTCAGGCATTGAGAATAAAATCAGGCGTTAAGCTTGAAAAAAATCTAGCAAGCTTCCAATTTAACATTAACAAAGCATGGGTATTGATATAAGCTTAAAAGTTGTATGAATGGGAGAAGTTGCCCTAAAGAGGTGGGCATTTAGGGTGCCTAACACCTTCCCCAAGTGCAACCAAACAACTTACTCTAAATCTCAGGAACACAGACCAGTGTTAGGAGTTCCCTGAAGAGGAGAACTGATGTCCAACTCCATCAGTTAAAGTCCGAGTTGGTGGCGACTCCAAAACAAAGCCCGAATCCCTCTCTCTCGCGAAAAGAAAGAAAGGGGGATCAGCGACCAACGAGCCGAAGTGGGCACCCCATGTCCACAGAATGGAGACTCCGCTAGAGATGTTTAATCTCCACATGTATAAGTTTTAATCTATGTCAAATACATGCTTTCACATGTCTACTTGCCTTCTCACATGTCTACTTGCTTTCTCACATGCCTACTTGTTTTGAATTAGACTTAGGTCATTCCATTAGTTAGTTAGGATAATACTCCATCTTTAACAATCATTCCAAATTTCCATGCATAGGATAGAAAACATTGCTCACATAGCTTTAGGGCAGCTTGAATTAGTTAGTAGGACCAGATTCATAGTTGAACAACTTGTATGCAAAACATCTCTGTTATTTTATATTTTTGCACAAAATGAGTCTGAGGACATGACATTGCACCAATACATCACCTTCACTAGCCCTTATCTAGGTCATTACTCACCAATGGATAAACATTGGATTACCACATAGGATGGGAACAATGTCTACTATTATGTTGGCACAACCATTCTGAGTTACCCAAGCCAGTTACCACTCTATGATCCAATTATTTAGGGAGGTGTTTCGACTGGTACACTTCGTCTTTTAGAATCTCAATGAAGCATGCATATGTAGTCATTTTTAGGTTTAAGTTATTTCGGCTACACTCAATAGCTTAAAGGTCTAGCTTTAGGTTTGTTTGTCGTGATTTTATTTGTTTGCTTGCATGATTGACTAAAATGGTACCAGGAATTCATGTCGGACTTTATAAAACTAGTTCAAATTATTTTTAGATAATTACGTTTGGATTTACCTTCTTATCTAAATTTGAATATCTCTCATCCCTTTTGCATAATATGTATAACATGATGACGTAGATTGCGTAGACATCCCATAATTAGAACAATAAGCAAATCAAACCATATAAAGAACAAAGAAAATGAATAAAAGTTACCCTCAAGTAACTAAAATATGTAACCAATCTGAGTTCAACATCATCTCAAGTAAGCAAAATATTTATAAAAAAAAAAACTTCAAAACATGTCCAAAGTCACCCAGGGTTAACATATACAACCCATTAACCAAAAAATGTTTAATTACACCTCCTAATGAATAAAAGAAGAAAAAACCAAAATAAAAAGAGTCCAATCTCCCAGTCAGTCATCTAAGCTAGAGCTAACATAGTCCACCGTTCCCTTCCTACCCATCTTCTTCTTCCTAGAATATGAGTAGCCTGCCCTGAATCGACTCTAGCCTCACCCTCGAGCATGGCAACACCGTGAGCTCCTGAAGCACTCTGCCTAGGCCTAAGAGGACTATCATCAATATGTAGAGGAGTCACTTCCACTACACCACTAGTCACCAATGTTGTCTACACATCGGGCTCTCCACCGGTCTCAGGCTCTCCCATAGTCTGTTTTCCACCGGTCTCGGGCTCCTCCATGGTTGGTTCTTCCCCTGCTTGCTCTACCTTAGACTCACTAGAAGGCATCTCAGTATCTTTCGCAGTAGCTCCTGTATCCCCTAGAATGGGGATTTGTCCCTACAAATAAAAAAAATAAACACACATCTCAAAACCCACTTAAAGAAAATGCTTAAAAGAAAAATAAATAGTCATGTATCTTTACCTCCTTTGCCTCTGCTCCGTGGTTCACCTTCAAGGCGCGACCTCTGTCAAGTGAGCCTGATGTTTTTTCCCCACCAAGGCAAAGCACCTCGCCAACTTTTGAAGGGCACTGAGGTACACCTCCTTGGAAACCTACACAAGTACACAAACCTTTGTCAAAACACTAAATAAAAGAATGCATAAAGTTTCAAAATATACTTAAATAAGTTAAAAATCTTACCTAAGTAGTTGCCTCAGGGGGCACCCAACCCTTGGGGAGATCGGCCTCTAGCAAGAGCTCCTTAGTGACCTCACCCTTGAGGTTGGTCACGGATACCACCTCAGGCACCATCCTTATCAAGTCGAGCTCGGCCGGTGGAACTCTCCCCTTCCTCCCTCGCTGGACAGAAGTTGTTGGCTCCTCATAGGCTATGCCTCAACTGCCTATTAAAAGTCAAACACCAAAAAATTGTCAAACTAAAAGAAAGAAAAATAAGAAAATGAACAAATGTTTTTCAAAATAAAATAAGCTTACCTAAGCCTCAATGGAGCCACCCAAGGGCCCAAAGTCTGAGTGGCCCACCTTCACTATACTTCCTGGCCCAATCCAAGAACACAGAGGCCTCAATGCCCTCCTCCTCTCTACTAGTTTTCCCCTCAGTGTCGATCACCTGTGGAGGCAAGTGTGGGACCACAAAGTCCTCTACTCCACCCCTAACCTGCCTCCAGCACCTCTCTCCAAGGTACATGGTGACCTCACTAAGAGCCACCAGCCCGACCCTCTAACGAGGCTAACCCCAGGCTGAGGTTTGGTCTCTAGCATCCTCTACCCCCAAAGCCCAATAGGTCCACGGGCGCCATTTGACCTACACAAGACATAATAGAACTTAGAAAATGATTTGCAAAAGAAATGAAATTAAGAAAATAAACCAAAGCATTGTGTACTTACTTGGTCGGCTGGTAGAAGATTCAACTTACTTTGGAAGGCCGAGATGGATTTTCTGACCTTATGGTGGGTATGAGCAACCTTCCACCGTACCACACAGGGGAAGGGAAATGTCTCATCAGCCCTCCACCTAGGAGCCAAGGAAGGGAAGTGCTCATAACACCACACCTGTAAAAGAAAGAATCAGTACTATCAAAAGAAAACTAAAGAAAATAAATGAAATAAAAATCAATAAATAAAAGAATAAAAATGAATCATACCTCCCATAGGAAGCAAAGCCCTACAAAGGCATGAGGGCTCTACCTGGAGGAGATCTCACACATGTTAGCATACATCCACCCGAGGGCAAACCTACCCCAACTCCGTGTCACCATGAGGTCTAGATCCTCTAAGGCCGACATTAGATAGAAGTACACCTTATCACTCTTCCCGTAGAAGATAGAGCAGGTTAGCATGTATACCCAGAAGGCTTGGGTCAAGTAAGAGATCTCTGCTAGCAAGCTCTGATTGGTGGCCTAGATGTAGTCATTCTCAAACCAAGAGGGAAGACACCCTTTGTGCCATTGTAGTATGCCACGGGTTGTGGCCCTATGCATCGAGCCACCAATGCCGGGTCAAAGTCATCTGAACTCGACAACGGTGGACCATCCATAAACAGCCCCATCATCATAAAGAAATCAATGGGGGGCACCTCGATCTCCCCCATTAGAAGGTGGAAAGTCCATGTGATGGGGGACCACCTCTTAGCAAGGGCCATCAGAAGTGCCCTGTCATCCTGCAGCATCGGCAAACTCAGAAAATGGCCAAAGCCCATGGCCTTCACCCGATCTTGGACAGCAAAACACATCCGGGGCCACAAGCCTAGGACCTCGGACCAAGAGTCATGGCACTCTATCCTCCCTCTAGTATACAAGGGAAAACATGTTAAAATATGTTAGAACAATGTTTAGGAGCTAAAAGAATAAAAAACAAATACAAAAAAAACCAAAAAATCAAAAATAGCAAATCTATCTCTCAGGCCTAACACCTGATTTTTAGGTTGATGCCTGATTTTTAGTCTAACGCCTGATTTTCAGGCCAACACCTGATTTTTCAATGCTTGTTTTTTAAAAACAAAGAAAAATCAGGCATTATGCTTGTAATTTAGGGCAGTGATTTTCAAGCGTTGGAAAATCTGAAAATAACCAAAAAACTTGTGAAAACCTATTCTAAATCATTCAAATATCAAAATCAAAGTAATTTAATTCCATTTAAATGATTTCAAACTTTAAAATACAATGCAATCCAAAGAAAAATAAAAAATAAACAAAACCATCCAATCAAAAACAAAGAATTCAAATAAAAAGAAAAATTCACAAAAACATGGAATAAACTCAATAATCAAATTAAAAAATTACCACATCCACGACAGGGTGCTTCCACAAAGCTTTCTCTTGCACTGAGAGAAGCGGGAAGTGGCAACTCGATCCTCCTTGACTCATTATTGATGATGCAAAAGGGGAATTTTTGTCAAAAAGTGGAAAAAGGAATAAAAGAAAATACTATGGGGACCTCACCTACAGTTTGTAACTGAAAATAATAATTTGAAGCATAAAAAGATAAAAGACCCAATCGCGGGTCATTTAAAGTTATAACTACTCTTAACACCTAATCGTTCTCCCAATGCCTAATTTTTAATTCAATTAAAATCAGGCGTTTAGGCAAAAAGTAAGCGTTAGGCTTAATTTATGTAGAATGTTGTTTGCAGCCATTAAATGACAGTTCTAACCCTGTGTTCATGCTTGTTATTATAGACATGGCTCACAAACCAACAGAATTGGATGCATATTCTACCGTCTCCGCGAACTTCACAAATACCCTAATTGCCCTTCCTCCTAAAGAATGGGAAGTTTGGAAAAGTCAAAGTCGGCTAAGGACAACATAAGCCTTAGCCTAAATCAACCTGGATTGGCCATTAATAAAAGCAGTCATTTCCTTTTGGGACCCGACATCTATGGTTTTCCACTTTGGAGAATAAGAGCTTACACCCACTATTGAGGAACTCAAATCCTTCCTAGATTGGGAACATCATCTTGATATCTATGCCATTATCCCAACTCACAAGCCTAGCTACCTTAAAGGCTTTCACGCACTAGACATCTCCGAAGCCTCCCTGCCTAAGGAATCTATAGGAGAATACTTGCATTGCCCTTTTAACCTTTTATTGGAAAAAAAATTGGAAGAATATTGGTGACTTCAACAACCCCATCAAATTTAGAGCATTCACGTTAGTTGTCTTAGGATAGCTCTTGTTCTCACATAGCCGCCATCACATCAATGGTGTCTTACAACATTTTAGACCACCATTTACAAAAAAAAGACACTTACACCTATGATCATCTTAAAGACCATCTCCAATCTTTCACATTGTGCCCAACATCCCAGAGGGAGACTATATGGTTGCACGGGTTTCTTACAAGCCTGGTTATAGGATCATCTATCCATCCTTGCATCTTTCCTAGTTATGTATCACGAGATCTGACCCTAGCATAGATCCATGTCAAAAGCCAACACTTACCAAACAAAGCGACTACATCAGGCTATCAGAAGCTACTAACTACCATACTTCCTGAATAAATTATTTGGTGTGTCATGTGGCATAGAGCACGCAAACTACTTCCTGGTACTAAGGGCTGCACATACATGGTTATCACAGGAGTCCACCAGAGAACTCTTTATGTACCCATACACGTCCTTCGATAATTGGCACTTAGGTAAGATCTCTTTGACTTCCCCATGGTCTTCAAAGATATATGTAAACTTGATCACCACACATCCAATCATACACGGTCCATGCTAACCACTTTGTGGGAAAGCTCACACACTAGAGTCTTAGGACATCCACAGTTAGTATCTGCAAAAGCATAGGCCATGACACCTACATATGAGCATTGGTTTTCACACAAGCCTCCTTTACAGCCTACTACACCTGCAGTATCTGTTTCCTCAAATAAGAGGTAGTGCACCGAATCGACATCTTCGTCATATACTGAGCCTGTTCACACTCAAGCAGAATACGAGTAAGCATTGACAGACTTAGCTGATGAACGGGCTTCACATGCCCAAACCACCTATACCTTAAAAGCTGAGAGACTTTTGCATATAGAGGCCAAGGTCTCACGTGAGTGTACCTAGCATTGGAACAAAACTCAAGCATAGCTCATTCACTCTCTAAAAAATGAGCTCAATGATAGTAGGACTTCTCACAAGGATTTGGGACTTGAGATGAGGCATAGCAATAGCATGGCTTTTGTACAAGATCAATGGATACAATCATGGGTTCACAAGCTAAGAGAATAGATCTTCTCCTTGGGCTACGAACCAGTGTCACCTCCACCACCTCTAATAGTGCCTGATCTTTAGATTTTCATTTTATGTTGTCCTTCTGATGTATTGGGGAAAGTACCCCCTCCTTTTGTAATCATTTCTGATATGTATATATTGTACAAAGTTTTGTTTAAAAAAATGTTATAGTTGGTTAAAGGACATGAACTCACCTATATGACATATGCACTTGTAAAGTACCTAGCTATCAATTTGAATGAATATAAAGAATGAACCTTTCAAAATAAAAACAAAGAACTTCTTTTCTATCAAATCAATTAAGCAAGCTACAATTACTCCCCTAGAGACTCGACTGCAGAAGTAGAAGAAGGCACAACATAGCAAAGCTATGGCCTATAAGTCAACACCTCCTCCTACCGCAAGCACTACACCGCTTACCCTCCCAGAGATATCCACAGGAAATCCACTTCCTAGTAGGATTGGCCTTGAAGATACCCTCTCAGATGGGTTTAAATCAGAAGTGGAGTGATTAATGGGGGACTTCATATCCGGGCATGGCTGGACATCCACCCCTAAGTCTGGTCAATCTTCTTCATTACCCCAACCCTCTTCACCACCCCTTAGCCTACTCAGCACTAGTGAGCAACCTCAAATTCCTACCCTTTATGAATTCAAGAAGCTGATGTTCTAGTCTTTAATGAAGCAAGGAGGGTCCCACGGCCAGAGCACAATATCTGAGCCATAACCTCCTAGCACCACCGAGCAGACTTTGCCACATGGTCAATCATACACAAAGGGCCCCACCTATGTCATAGCCCCGCTCTGAGCCACAACTACATACATGCAACCGAAACATAGGGCCATTTTTACCTAGAAGAGCAATATGGGCTGTCTACTTCAAACAGAAAAGGCAAGGAGAGTCTTGCTCCTCCGAAAGATGAGACTAGTGCACAGTTAGCCAAGTTGGCAGCAAAGGCTGAGTTAACAAAAGGGGGGCAATTCCCCATCTCTATAGACTTCAAGGATCTTTGTATCCACCCTGGGAGTGTACTACAACCAAACTTCTAAATTCCAAATATCAAGAAGTACAATGGTACCATTTTCCCTAGGATGCACCTTCGCAAGTACTGTAATGCTATGTTCCGGTGGGGACATGATGAGCAAATCTTGGTCTAGATGTTTAGCTAGAGCCTAGAGAAAAATGCAAGAAAATGGCTAACAAGACAAGAGAAGAGCAACATTAGTACATGGAGGGCCTTGACACAATCATTCCTCAATCACTATAGGTGTAACCTTGAGTTGCTTCTAACCAATGAGATCGAAGGAATGAGACCTACATCAGGACAAAATATTAGGGACTTTGCCTACTGGTGGAGATTAAAGAACTCCAACCTGAAACACCCTACATCTAAGGAGGACATGATACCAACCTTCATGAATATATTGGGTCCCACTTATTAGCTGATGTTCTTAACCACATCACAGAATAACTTTGTTGAGGTTGTCGACAAAGCCGTAAAGGTAAAGTTGGCCATCAAGGTGGGCTTAGTACCAGATGCACCTCTCACCCCAACCGGTTCCACCAGAAGTACTCCAAAGAAGGAAGCGGTCATGTTCTGCCTCCACCACAGCCAACCTAAAGCTACCTTACAGCCATGAATATCATTCCTCCTCAAACACAGCAGTTTTACCAACCTAAATACTCCGGTGCGCTTGAAGAAGAAAAGAAAAAGAAAAATTTCACCCCATTGCCCTACTCCTACAAGTACATCATAGAGTACCTCATCAAGAAAAGGTAATTGCAATTGCTTGACCCAAGACCTTCTCTTTACCCTCTACCCTACCGCCACAACCAAGCAGAGCATTGTAAATACCATTAAACTCCAAGGCACACCCTCAATAGGTGTTTCTGCTTGAAACATGACATTCAAGACCTAATCGATGAGGGTAAGGTATCATTCCATCAAATTTGAACATTATCCAAAATCTACTCCCCAACTACCAGCCATCAAAAGGGGTCAACATGATCAGTCTCACTAGCACTCAGTTCAATCCCTCTAGCTACATCACCAAGATCACAGAGCCTAAGAAAGTCATTTTCCTACCCAACACCAATCAAGTGTCCACCATAAATGAATACTTCCCAGAGCCCATTTCCCCTCCTGAACATGAGCACCTACCCACTCACATGTCGGATACAGCACCAGATATCCTAGTAATAGTTCTTCCCCCGGATGTAAACATGTATGGGGAAGGTTCGGCAACTTATGACTCATTTTCATCTCCCTATATCATCCCACCTCCATCACTATATGCCCAGCTTACCGATCTTTCATCCCCTTACCAAGTCATCAATATTCCTCCACCCACCAAAATCTAATACTTGTTGAACTGAGTCCCATTGGGCTATCTAGTTGGGGAAGTTACAGATCCTAAACTTTCAAAAGATGAGCTAGATGAGCTCACAACCTTTATTACTCGGTCAGGTAGAGTCTCCAAGCTAGTTTCATATCTTCATCCCAAGGGTAAAGGGAAAGAGAAAATGATACAAGAAGAAGCTAAGATAGAGGCATAAAAACAGACCAGAGAAGCTGAGGAAAAGAGAGAGAATGAGATTTTTGAGGAAGCTATTCAGAAGTTTCACCTGTTCTTAATCGAGCAATTATCCAAGACACCCGCACAAGTATCAATCTTGGGCCTCTTGTTGACATCAAAGTAACACAGGGAGAGATTCTTGAGTATATTCAAAAATTCCTTTATAGACACCTCGATCACATTGAACAGACTGAAAAACATGGTAACCAGAGTGTCAACACCATGGGTCATCACATTCTTAGAGGATGAGATTCCCGAGGGTGACATAGTGCACAATAGAGCCATCTATATCACATCTCACCACTCAGATATGTGTATTCCCCTCATCCTGGTAGACAAAGGGTCCACCTTAAACATCTGACCTAAGGATACACTAGACACATTGGGAGTTCCCTTAGACTGTGGAAACCCAACCCTTGTGATATAAGGGCCTTCGACAATTCAATAAGTCATGGCCAAGGAAAAGTATTCATTCCTCTAATGATAGAAGGGAGAATATTTCATGTTTAGTTTCAAGTGCTAAGCATACCATCCTCTTTCACAATGTTGGTGAGAAGACCGTGGATTCATCAAGCAGGCGCCGTCCCATCCACTCTCCACCAAAAAGTGAAATTCATCATCAATGATGAAGTCATCAAAATGCTAGTAGATACAAATGTTATCACAATGATAGGGCAGAAAATACTAGGAGTTCAGAATCTGAAAGCCCCAAACACTTTCACCTCATATCAATTCGAGGTTGTGTATACAGAGAAAGAAGCAGCGGAGCTGAAAAGGAAGGCTAAAATACTTCTGCCAAAGTTCAACATGATGGATAAAATGAAGTTCGATCCAAACAAAGGATTAGGAAAACATTCTCAAGGAAGAAAGAACCCCGTCAAAGCCATCAGAGTGCCATACAAAGTAGGCCTAGGCTTCAAACCTCTCATCAAACATTAATTCAAGAAATATAAGAAGAAGAAAGTCAGCTGCAAGACTGCACAGCATTTTGTATCAACTTCTGAACTACCCCAAGCTTATGCCACCCTACCAACTAATCCACTAGCTTAAATAGTACCATCCAAGCCCAACATAGAACACATGCCAATAGAACCAGTCATAATTCCACCTCCAGTCATCAGTCAACATCCTACTTACCATCTTGAGGCTGCTCCTCATACTCACATGTCCAGCTTTAAGCCATTTGTCTCTGAGTTTGGGGAAAGTTCAACCCCCAACGCCTCAAAATAAAGGGAGGATAACCCAGCTCTACTAAGTCTACTCTCACTCCCCTGTGATGTTAGAGAAGCACTCCAATCAGTTATTATGAGTGGAAAGTTAGACTTAGAGGAGCTTGACCCTAACAAGGTCAACATGCCGGAAACATGGATACCCATGGATGTCACAGAGCAGATCGAGCAAGCCAACTTCGTTGCAGCAGAAGACCAGGACCAGATGATCGATTGATTGATTAAGAATAAAGGCCAATAAGGGCTAACTCTTCTCTACTCTAGATTATGTTTTTTTAAAAGTTTTTAATCTTTTCTTTTCACCCCTTTTCTATAAGAACTATATAAGACTTGATCTCTACCGACTCATAATTGTCAAAAGCATTCGACCAATGCACTTGTAAGGGGTATATAGGCAACCTGAGACATAGCTATAGGCTCAGTCACTTTTGAAAAAATATTTTGTTTTCTTTACCCCTGTAGTCAAAGAACTACATGCGGCTTGATCTTGATGGACCAATGTTTTCAAAAGCACTTATGCTAAAAGTTAAGTATGTAGGCAACCTGAGAAGTAACTTCAGGTTTAGTTACTTTTCAAAAATATATATAAATTTGGTCCACCCCTGAGACTAGAACTATGCGCAACTTGATCCCGACTAAACAAGCTTTCCTAAGCTCGTGATCAGCGCAAACATTGGGTATGTAGGCAACTTGGTGCTAATTCCAAGTCTAGTTGCTCTTCTCGGGTATAAATATCCCTTTTTCATGTAAATTAATATTAAAAGATTTTCTTTCAAAAATAGGAGCAAGAATAATTGAATGATGATGAATTAATGCCAAAAAAGATGATCAAGGCCTTTGAGCTCCAAGAGAACTAGAATCTTCCATCAGTAAGTGACCTCCAAGAAGTCAATCTTAGATCAGAAACCATACCTGGAGTCATAAAAATTAGGACCCCCAACACTTCAGATCTGGGGTATGCTGCTACGTTCTAAATAATGCACTCCAAAGAGCACACTACTCAGAGCAGAATAACCCCAAGTTTAGGGTGTAGCAAAGTAGTAAAAACCCGGTAAGACCAGGGTCGATCCACAGGAACTGAAGAACGAACAACCACAAGAGAAAAAAATGGAAATAGAAAATTAACAAGAATAAAGAAAAGAGAGTTTGATTGTGTCCTGAAGGTAAAAATATTAAATAAGTTAATTCTAAAGAAAAGACAGAAATGAACTAAAGAGTTATAGATTAAATAAGGAGATGAACACTAGGGGTTCGGGGCTACGTATAGAAATTTATAATTAAAGTTTGATTCAGTTATCTCAGTTAGGGGAGAATGATGTGTTCTACCCAACCGGAGTATTTGGTAATAAAAACAGGGAATATTTTAACCCTAAAATTATGCAGTTGTTGATTTGTCATTAAAAGGTTCACTAACACAACACAGAGATTCTCCTTAGCATCCAGCGTAACCAGGGTCAACGTTGGATCTTAGAAACTATTGGTGTGTTAACATCACCTTGAGAACATGAATCAGACAACTACATAAATTTTTTAGATCAAAGATTATCATTAAAGAGTATTCATTCAATGACTATTTAAAGA
>JAOXJP010032410.1:0-16763 GCA_025762735.1 Platanus orientalis | reverse complement strand
CCCCCCCCCCCCCCCCCCCCCCCAACAACAATAGATCATGATATGCCCTGTCTTAACATTTATGTATCTAAAATGTCAATAGCTATGAAATAAGATGCTCCGGCAGACAACATCATTATGTAACACAGCCTTGTTGGTAACATGCTTACCTTCTCAAGGTCAAAGGTTCAAGGTTGGGTAGCAGCAAAAAAAGATGATGATGAAAGAATAAAACTTTTTTGTGGACGAATGACGAAAGAACAAACTCCTGCAATTCACAGACAACAATCTCGCAAACCACTCCCAGCATGATGTGAAGTAAGAACTACTCAATCATATAAGAATTCAAAAACATGTCACACATACAATTGAATTCAGAAGATAATGAATTCATGGACTTGCAGTGATAAATAAATAAATAAACAATATCATGCCTGTCTAGATATGTAATTTCATTGTTTACACAAAACCTTAGGAAGAAATAAAATTTCTCCAAAAGTTGAAGTACATTGGGTGGGACTATACACTCACCATAAAGATCTTAAAAATGAATAGTTTCTAGAGTTAAATTCAAACCAATTGGGCACATGATGCAGACACACAGTCTTGAAAGAAAATCCTTATAAGCTCTAATAAACATATGACTCAAGATTCCAAGCACATATGTGGGTCACATGCCAGGAAATGGAGACACGTTTCAAGACATATGAAATGATATGAACACAAGGGTCTTAAAATAGCATCCTTAGCTCTCATAAACATATGGTTTAATCGCATATGAAAGCCACAAGCCAAAGCCAGGAAATGGTGTGATGTTTTGGGGGCATATGGAATGCTATAGCCAATGCACTACCAGTATCTATAGGCTAAATCTTCATGGCCGAACAATCCCCATGATTATAACTGTATTTTTTTTCTTTTTTTAATCAAAGTCTTCTTTATAAACTTACTATAATCTAGCAAAATATAACTTCTTAATTGATTGAGGTTACAGACTAGTTTCTTCCATCAGCAAGACCGATAAACAAAACAGTATAGAACCCAAGAAAAAAAAATGGCTGCAAAGAATAAAAGAGAGAGACTGTAGGAGGTGGGCACGCACCTGGGTTACGGGGTGTCACCGCCTAGTTCCAGAGCCAAGGCCTCCTTCCACACGTACCCTTGAGAAGCGAGATTCAATTCAAATCAGACAAAGCGAACAATAAAGAAGATGAAGACGACGCACAATAGAAAAAACCTTAAGATTCTCGTATCAAGAGAGCCTAGGGCTGGGGTAGTGATGAACCTAATTCTCGCTACCAGATACGAGCGAAATATATACTTAACAGGAAGCGGAAAAATGCTTAGCCCGCGACGCAGGTCACCGGAGATGAAACCGTTGGTCGATCACTGAGGATGCTGGTAGACATCGAGATGGTATTCAAATTCGGGAAAAAGATTTCACGATCGAAATAAAAGAAAATATGGAAGGATTAAATTTAGTCTGAAATTTCGGCAAAATTACGCCAAGATTTTAAAATTTCCCGAAATATCGTGATGCTGATTGAAAATACAGAGAGAGAGAGAGAGAGAGAGAGAGAGAGAGAGAGAGAGAGAGAATCAAAATATTGCCGAACGTTTCGGTGAAATCGACACCCTCTGTTGGGAATCTACTCTCCGAGAAGAAGAGAAAAAAGGAAGAAGACAGTGAAAAAAAAAAACTCACCGAACCGTCGCAATCGCCGGAAATAAATGGCCACCAACACAGCTGCCTTCCTACTTGCCCTCTCTCTCTCTCTCTGTCCTCTCTCCCTCTCCTTCCTGGATGTGAGTCCCGAAGACAATCCCTAAATCTTCTCCCCCAAAGGATCTTCTCCGCGCAGAGATATCACGCCAATACATATTCCTGTGCTAGTGAAAATACGATAGCACCAATGTATTTACCTAGATACCCTTTTTCAGACGTCGTGTCACGCGTTGATTGGTTGTTATGTTTTTTTCCCCACATGAAATGATGAAATGATTCCAAAAGATAAAGGGGTCGTTCCACGACCGGATACACCTTTGACCCGTTTGTTGGTTGAATTTTGAAAATTTATGGATTAAAAAACCAGTTGATGACAGTTAGATTGGTAGTTAGGGTCCATTGAGAATGATAGATATTAGGTCCATCAGATCACGCTTCACCGGATACGGGTGGCAAATTGCGATAGGTGAGTTAAGTTCTGGCGAGGGAAGGTCGGAATCCAAAGGGCTGGGCTGTTCACAAAGCAGAAAACGATGCTCGCTGTGGACGGCTGGTGGGGCGGAGCAAGCTGTGTCGCCGGAACCCACCTACTCTGCGGCAATGGCGCCTGGCCAGGTTAGTCTTCTCCTCCGATCTTAAATTTCTTCTATGAAAAATTCGATTTTTTAGTTCTTCCAATTTCAAATCTTTTGTTCTCTTCAGTACCCAAGACAAGATCAAGTTTCTACTAGTTGATTTTAGTTTTATTATTATTGGAATGTCATTTCTCAGACTCAATTTCCCTACTTTTAATCTTTTTGTTCTTTATTGTTCTTTGGTATTCTCTGGCTGTCTGTTGTAAATTTTTATTATTATTTCATTTTTGGTTTGTTTCTTACTTTGATCTTACAAAAGTTATCGTATTGATTAGGTATAAAGTTTGGTTTCCGCTTACCCACAAAGAAGATTTTTCCTACCAGTCTGCACAGTGTAAGTTTGAATTTTTTTCCCTCGTTATCTCGATTTCAATTGTCTGGATTAGTTTGTTTCGGAATTTCGTTGTTTTCTTTATGAGATTCACCTTTTTATTTGTTCTTTTTCTTTTTTCCGGCTTCCTGCAGGGCTTTGGAGCTAGTGCAAAAGCTTCTGCGAGACGTAATTTTGTGAAGAAGTTGAGAAGAGATGGGGAAGCGAAGAAAACTATTACTCTTCAAACTAACAAGAACCCCTCAGATGAATCTAATGGGTCGGCGGGTGAATCTTCTCCAGGAGCTGAATTTAGTCACAGTACTGATGATAACCTGGATCAGAAGAATACAATCCCGAGCCCTTCTAGAAGTGTTGTACTTCAGGCTTGCACTATCACATCCGGTTTGATACTCGCATTGGGTGTCGTAATTCGGCAGGTGGATTGTTTTACTTTCCTATGCTTGGCCATCCTATGGTCTTCATAAAGAATTGATTCCATTACTTTTGCCCCTTTCTTGTAATTCGCCATGTATTACTTATCTGGGTCTGTTGTATTTAGTTCCTCCTGTTTCTCGGAATGGTAAGGAATTTCTTATGTCGAATTAAGTAAAACCTCTTGGTTTAATTCTGAGCACAAGAAGCAACTTTTTTCTTTGAAATACAAGTCATGTTTTCTAGCTGACATTTTCTACACTAAGAAGGAACTTTTCTCAAATGCATTGTTGCACCTGACCTGGTTTTCTTTGGTTGCATTTGTTATTCACTCTGCAACTTATCTGTTTGTCTGGTGATGCTTTCTTTATTGTGACCTGCAGGCTTCCCATATTGCATTTATGGAGGGATGGCCGCTCCATGATTGCTCTACTGAAGTATCATGTATAAATTTCCATTCTAATCCTTTTCTCCAGATGGGTTCTGTACATCATGTTTTGTCTCACTTTTATTTTGGATGGGAAGATGCATTTTCACATCTTCCATAATGTAGCACAAGGTGATTGGGCCCACCATTCAAGGGGTCCCAACCCAACGAAGAGATCTTTAGTCAAAATTAATCAGACTCGAAAGAGAATGTGATAGATACAGGGATAATCAATACGGTTGGTTTTTGGCCTCAGATATCACCTTAGTACAACCCTGCCACATGATTGAGGAAGGCAGGGAGGAAGAATTCTTTTAATCATTCCATCCTGACTTGAGTATTTCTGATATATCATATCATGTTCGGTGATTTGTATTTGTTTCACTGGTTATTCTTTCTTTTTATGCTTAATGTACATTTATTGAAAGGACTCAATTGTCTCATTATCTTAAAGGAGAGTAACCAGTTTCTTTCATATACAGTTGATTTTGAGCTGTGGCATCTTGAGTTGATTACAGGATTAGTGGTAATGGTATCTTTATGCCGATACCTATTACTGAAAACATGGCCAGATTTTGCTGAGAGCAGTGAAGCAGCCAATCAGCAGGTAGACTCTATCTTTCAACCTGTCAGCATTATAAAGAATTCAATATATATATATTATTTATAATTGCTGAATATAGAAGGGCACTAGCTGAAAACTTGATTCTTAGTTTCTTCTGTGACAGATTGAATGTAAAGAACTTCTTGTAGAGCTAATCACATTTTTATAACATATAACTCCTTGAGTTCATCACATAACTGGATGTGTCTTACAGAATAGTGTTAATTTAGTAGTCTGATATTGCGTTGATTTTGAAGTTTGAACTATCTCTTTTACATAGAAAATACCCCGAATACTTACCATATTCATTAATAAGCATGTGTTTTCTTAAAACATATAATTACTCAAGACATTAATGATGTATAAACATGCATAACAGAACTTGAAAGAATTAAAGAAGTTGATCTTAGTAGAAATATTCAAGTCAGGACTAGAGGGGAATGCCATCCTCATGGGTGTACTTGATACATATAGATCAAGAATCAGTCTAATCAAATAATACTAACCATGCACTTCGTCACAGTTTTGGATGGTTGAAAGATTATGGCAAATGGTCTGGGAGGATGTCTACAGAATGGTTGGGGTCATCTTGTCAGGAAGTTTTATCCTAGGATATCCATTAGGTAGACCCATAAAACATGGGTCCTAAACCCACTACATATGTCCAAATGAACATTAAATCATAAGAACCGCAGCTTCTTCATGTCCTGAACTGGGATTCAATATTATCATGATGCTTATCAAAAATGGATATTACACAGAACCCTAATTGGTTCTAATCTCAGTTTCCCACAAAAATGTTCTGATTCTGTATTTCAGGTACTCAGTTCACTGCAACCTTTGGATTACATGGTTGTAGCATTTTTGCCTGGGGTTAGTGAGGTAAACCTCAAAGACATGTTAATTGAATTTACTTTTTTGTTTTTTGTTTTTTAAATTAAAAACCTTGTTGTTATGATATCTGTCAATATGTGTCTATCCCAGGAGTTCCTTTTCCGTGGTGCTCTGCTTCCCCTCTTTGGACTCAATTGGAAAAGCGCCCTAGTTGTTGCTGCCATTTTTGGAGTTTTGCACTTGGGTAGTGGTCGAAGATATTCCTTTGCTATCTGGTAATAATCTTTATGACTTAATTAGATATTTTATTTAAAAATAAAAAATCCAACTGCTGGAACTTATATATTTTGAGTGAGTTCTTATAGGTTTCTATTACAGTTAATAAATGGCATGGCATAACATACACATAGTTAATATACAGGGGGAAGTCAGCACTATCATGGATCCTGCTTGGAGATTGACTAGGATAAAAGTTGACTGATATAGTGGACTGAATCATCCAGTTTGTGGACTAACAGATTGTCAACATACAATCTACAGACTTCTTTCCAGGCCATTTGCCATAACTTATTTTGTTTATTTTCTTCCTGCTTGTCTAACAGTCCCAAAAAAAAAAAATGAAATTGGATGATCAGTCCAGATCTATACCTGGCATAAAGGATCCCCTCTTTCTATGCCATCTCTCATTGTCATGTACAGTTTATGAGATTAGGACCTTAGATTTACTGATTTCATAATGTTCAGACTTCAGACTCTCAACGCAAACTTTGTCCAAGAGATTCTTGTCCAACAAAACTTTTGGCCTTTTAATTATTCTTAAATAAATAGAGACTATAATGGAAAATGTTAGACAAGGTCTGATTACTGTTGGAACTGTTTTCAGGGCAATTTTCGTTGGGTTGGCTTATGGCTATGCAACAATTGTATCCTCAAGCATCATCGTGCCAATGGTGTCTCACTCATTGAACAATCTTATAGGAGGGATTTTATGGAACTGCACTAATAGTTCATCAGAAGAGATATAGGCTAATATTACACCTACATTACTGCCAACTGTATATAATTTGACTAGTGAGTTCAAATAACAAATTCCTAAATTGTATTTTAGCTTAATGCAGTTTATACAGAGATTGATTTGTTACACATTGTATGATTGCACAGATGTTACTTATATAAACTGATACATGAGCATTTTGATCTTAAATTGTGTAATTTAACTTTGAATGTTCCATATGTACCTTGGATAGAATAGAATACACATCAATTATGGCATAGGAGTAGTCTCCTCATCCATCAAGATCAACAGCTATGGCAGGTGGGCTTGCCATGATAATATGCGCATAAACAACAGTGGCAGAGCCCAGTGCAAGCTGCACATGCAAACATATATCACAGGGTTGGTACTATCTTTTTCTATATCCAAATATCTATGGTCAATACTGAGTTAGGATTGACCCTGTTACACTCAGCAGTTGACACTCTTACCGTGTACAAACTAGGCCACAAAACCTGGTTCCGGGTGTTGTTCGAAGCCACAAAAATAAAACACTTGTTCGAGGGATGGAAAACAGCAGAAGTGCATACAAAGACCATTCTGAGGATCAAAGCTAGCATCCAAAACCATCTAGCCGACAAGCTGGCCAAATGGAGTGTTGATAAGCATCAGATATATGAAGGGGATTCTATGCTGGATAGCTTAATGTGATGTGTGTGGTTTTTGGGGTGTGATTTTGTATATTCTTTTGTCTTGTTCTTTTCTTCTGTTGTTGCTTGTTTTTTTTCTCTGCTTGTTGGCTGCTGCCTGTTCTCTTTTGTGTTTTTTAATAGAATCTTGATCGTTGCTCATAAAAATTAAAAAAAAAGGCTAGCATCCAGAAGCATCCTAGGTTGGTGTTCCCCAACATAATTGTATTTCTTTGGATGTTAGATTTTGATGGTTAGGTGACTGGACGAAATTTGGAAGATGGTATACAGTAAAATAGAATTGAGACTCATTTAAGTCTTTTGTTGAGCGAGTCCACCCAGCCTTAAAGACTTGGTCAGGTTGTGAGCAGAAATGCAGAAAGAGGATTCTCAGGTTTATTTTTTATGCCTGCCTGCAATTGACTTATCAACACCTGCCTTCAGTAGTTTATTATGATCATCAACATGGAAGGGTAGATTGGGAGTTGCATGAATCACAAGGCAAGATAGCACAGCCATCAGAACAAGCATGGATATCATCAGAGGTGTCATCATGTTCAGCAAGAATAATTATAAATTGTAAAAACCATGAATTAGTTGTCTTTCTCTGATTCTACTTAACTTTAAGGTTATAGAGATTAAAGGATCCTTTTTTGTATTAGCTTTACTTGTACACAGATGAACCTTAACATTCTTAAATATCACTTTCATTTGTTAGTGATTGGTCTCAATTTTACCCAAAATGTGTTTTTGCATTAAAAGACTTGTTTACTTGCCAGAGTTGGTCATCCTTGAAGCAAAGAAATAGTTATCCACGGAGATCCACCTGTAAGGTAGTGCCCCCTTCCTACAAAAGTAAGAGATCATATATGGTTCTTCAACATCCTTATATGTAGGTGGGATGATTGTGTCTTTCAAACTCTTCATTCTAGCATTTACATTTTTGCTCTCTCATATAACTAGGGAGAATGGTGTTGTAAAATGGGTATCAGTGTATTATTATGAAGTGTCATCCTCCACCACTGTTGTGGATCATGAATTTTTTCGCAATTTGAGGTGCTGAAACCTCAAGGTTCTTAATGAAATTTCTGGGGAGTCAGTACCATTTTAATATATTGCCGCTGAAACAACCCTCTCTTTCTCCTGTAGCCAATGCACCTTATAAAGCAGGACCAAGCAGGTGCAATTTCATTGCATATTTTAGGCAATTAGGGGGTTCAAAGTGGTAGTGTTGGAAAAGGAAGTCACCATAATGAATACCTGCATATTAAGGCCTTCACCTGGCAGCACTTCACACAAAGTGGTGGTTGATCTTGATTTCAGAATAACAACAAGCAATAGTACAGTTGCTGTTGCACCCTAGCTCAAGAATAAAACATGACTCTCAGAAAACAATGTCAGACCATGTGTAAGTCTTATACAAATAAGGTGCCCATAAAAGTGTTTTCACTGGGCCAATCAGTGCATTTGATTATCCATTAGAACATTGGGTCAATGGACTAAAATCCGATGATATGGTACTGAAAAAAAATTGGTATGGCTAATATTGAAATTAAAAAGAAGTTTTGGAACAATCTAATCGAAATTCTGAGAATGAAGGAGGGCTCTGGTTTTATCACATGATATAGTAATTGGGATGATTCAAGGTCTTGTGGGTTGATGAGAAATGGAAGGTACCATAAACTGATAAAAGCCAGCATACAAGCTACAGCCAATGACTTAATCATGGCTTATCTACATAAGCCAATGTATTTTTGGTTATAGATGAGCTGCTTTGTAGTTGAAATTTCTTCTTTACTGATCTCCCTATATAAAGTTTAGGAGATGGAGTAGAATCTACTCTTCTCCCTTTTTTTTTTCTTGCTAATGAACCCTACCTATTTGATAGAACCCCAAAAGGTACTATAATTTATACAGGTATGATATAAGAATTATACCCAACATTTACATGAGGGAATTGTCTATGGTCCATCATTGCTGACAATGACTGTCTATAATCACAATTTTGGAACAAGTGCACACATGCAGGAGATCACATCCCTCTATTAATTTATGTTATTCAAATTAAATTATGTACCACTGGTCCTTAATTGATATTTGGTTTTTAGCAATGATTTGACCTTAAGTATGTGGTATAAATTAAAATCCACTCCCAGATACCAACAATAACTCATATTGATGAATCCATTATAACCATCTGTGCAAAAACCGGATGTGGAGGAGTGCATAAATTTGGTAGAGCACCAATGCTAACGTTTTGGTGGTGTGCATACATAAATCTTCCATGGCTTGCAATTCCAACTCCAAATCTATTAGGATTTCAACAACCTGAAATGTCACATGATTCCAAATCGTGATTGACATTTAACTCCTATCCTAAAATGGCTTCACATTCATGACTTTTTTGCAAGTAAAAACACTAGTGATCGTTCAATGGATGCATCTAATCCCTACTTATATTCCGATACATGGTGGTTCTTAATCTTTGCTCTATAGCGATCTAAATTGGCATGCACTTAGCCTCCCCGCTTAAGTTTAACCTTTGCAACTCCAACAGACCTTATCATTGGGGTTTGACCTCATGGTCAAGAGGCTATTTCATGAGAGCCAAACTGTTGAGCGTCGTGGGCTCATCCCCAACATGCACTTAATAAATATATGAGGCTGCTAGTTCATCTGATTCTATGTTTACCGCTTGCCATACTGTTCGGCAAAGTGCTACTTATACACCTAGTTTCATAGCATGCCCATATGCCATAGGCATTGCTGACCGCAAGAGATAAGCAAATCCTTCTGCTACAGTGCTTGATAATACTCAATTAACATTTAAATGTCATCTCTTTGCATATATTGTGGTACTTGTACAATTAGAGAAGAAATACTAGCTAAGCTCATTGACATAAGTTTCTTGATCAAGCTGTTATTTCCCGCACATTAACATGTACTACAGAAACCAAACAAAAGAATGAGTTGAAAGAAGAAAAAAAATTGAGATGAGAGAAAGTACTTACTACTTAAAAAAAAATTGAATCATTCACTAATCTAATTACAAGAAAACCCTTCACTTCATGGCTTGGACACATTGAATTATAAACAAATCAAAACAACTATGATCATGTGACGGGTTTATTTCAACCACTCTAAATAAGACTTTATTTACATACGAATAAGTAAGCCAAACCTACAACACTGGAAAACTGTATCAATATTGGAAAATTTTGACAATAACTATACAAATAATTTGTTAGACTTTCAGCATATTGTTCCCATAATTGGATCAAATTTTACTTTTTGAATTGGAACTAGGAGGCCCTTCCAAACGGATATAATCATACATGACTCCTTCAAAAGGACCTGAGCTTTTCGTTTGAGTAAGAAAGATGGTGTTGTTTTCTTCAGTGAGCCAATTACTCTTCAC
Source organism: Platanus orientalis (assembly GCA_025762735.1). Lineage (NCBI taxonomy): Eukaryota > Viridiplantae > Streptophyta > Magnoliopsida > Proteales > Platanaceae > Platanus > Platanus orientalis. The sequence continues at coordinate 6,712 of JAOXJP010032410.1, read as the reverse complement.
ATTGATATTAAACAGCCAATAGAGCCCATGAATTCCATGTCTGGCAATTGCATTGTCCTTCCCAATTACTTGAGTCGTAAAGTGCGGTGGATTCACATTCATGTCATTGAACCGGACCTTCACCCAAAAAGGAGATTTAGTCAATCCTAAATTTAAAGGAAAATGCATGATCAAAGATAGAGACCATTTAAGCTTATATGAGATTGGAATAAGGTTCCATACTTGTAATTCAGCATCATTTGCAGATGCAAGTGCCAATCTCAATTTATAGGTCACCCCTTCACCCACTTTGTCAAGCTTGAATATAATCTGCCATGTTGTTGCTTTGTAGGCTCCTCCTACTTTCCTGCAATATATAGTTTTATGTTTTATTTAGCTTAATTCCTATATTACGCATCATGTCTTGAAACCATGAAATTAAGTGGGGAAGAAAAATATATATAAAACACAAGAACGAATAGCCGAAGGCAAGATTAAAGGAATCCCCACCGGGTAACATGTGCAAAGAACCATTCTTTTTGGTAGTCGCTGACACCAACTATGTAAACAAGATCTTCTTTTGGATATAAAATGCTATATGTTTCCCACAAACCATACTGCCTAAACCTGCCCAAGGAGAAGTTGCACAAGGTTTAAGTGTATTTACCATCTTAAAATGAATAATTTGCTTTCTCAAGATGTCAAATTAAATAAAACCTGTCCTGATCGATGTAGAGTGGATTGACATAGTCAGGATCAGGATCTGGAATGAAGAACTCGGCAGCTGAACGATCAGGGATGCCTATCTCCCACAAAGTGGGACCATCTCTTGGAGGCTCATACAAAAGAACACCCAAATCAATCTTTCCCCCTATTTTAAACATGTTAATTACCCCATGAGATGTGGTAACATACATCAAAACACACTGTTATATGAATTACTTAAGTAAATCGACTAAGATTCATATTTATAACCTGGATTGATGGTAATGACTGAATCATATATGTAATCTCCGATAAACCCAGGGACCCATGCATAGAGATTATAGTCTCCAACCCGAATGTTATTAATGGAGAAAGAGCCATCAGGACATGCTCTAGTCCAGAACTGGTAGCCCTGAAAAAAGAATAACAACATTTTAAAGGTTAAGGGGAATGGTAGTTTTTATTAACTAAATGTACCATTGTTAAACACTTGAATTACAACATCCCTACATGAAATTAAATGCCTTTGATTAGATGAAATTATCGAGTAAAAGATTAGAACATTCAACCAGGTGGTGAATGTTACCTGCATGGTTGTAGGAATTACCTTGCATTCTCTCTGCCAAGATCCAACCTCTCCAGGTAAGGCTAAGCCAATATAAGCAGAGCCTACCAAGATATCTTCTTTGTTGATGTACCTATAACAGAGCAGAAATATGTTATGCTCGAAACAGAGTATTTTATTCTATTGGTGAATGTATGTTTATGTGGGTGTGTGGAGAGAGAGACCTGTCCCGGATGAGTAATCTACCAATTACAGAACCCCTTTGCTCAGATTTAGCAAAGTCTTCTGAAGCTGGAAAGCTGTATGGCCAATTTTGAACCTCACTTAGCATCTAAGGAACAATAAAGTACAAGACTTTTCAACTACATGCTTTCAAGACAATCAAGTCATGAACTTTGATAACCCAACCAGAGTTGACTTGGGTGAGTTCAGAATGGATTGTAACAAGAATTGGTTGAATCAAAACCTGTACTTTTGCATCTTCCCAAAGTGTTTTTTCATCTGTTCCTGCAGGGCCCGAATTAAGATAAAAGAAAACGGGACCGAAAACTTTCTTCCATGGTTCTCCATTTCGGAATATTGGAATCACATCAGGTCCCCTGTAGTGAGAAGTAACAAACTTCTGTTCATGGTAAAAGCCGAGAAACACCATCAGTAAAACATAATAAGACAAGGGATTTGAATTCCCTGTGCTTGTGATACCATGATCAAACCTTTACGTGCTAATTACCATCACTTGCTTTATTGAACAACTTATGTAATGAGATGGATTAGTGATGATTGGTAGACTTACAGCAAGAGTGGTCGGACCTACATGAGATGTGAGGTCCTGCTTGAGGGGCCCTCCTGTTCGGAACTCATCACTCGGTGTTATCTGCCAGAAACCCACCGGTGGATCTGTGCATATCCAACCATGCACCTTGTTTTCTTCATTGTTGCACGAATACTGGTACTTGTCATCCACCTGCACATGTGACTCAAGCCAACATACATAAAATGCTATTTGTGTTCAGGGGTCCCTAACAGATCGTGTTTTAAGTCCTATGCATTATTCATTCATGCATCATCACAACCAAGAACATTCGATCTTGGCACCACCTATTGATCATGTGATAAGGATCATCTAAGTGTGGGTTTACTGTTTAAATAATCAAACACCAATTACTTCGTTGGCCTAGTTTCTGTGGCATTGCACTATAGAATATGAAAATTGTGCATGGGTCACAAGCAGTTATGACCCTAAATGTATTCTTTCTACATATGCAAGAGAATAACTGTTTTACTCACCTGCCCTGTGAATTCAGGTTCTATGGGATTTATTAGACGAACTGCTTCTGGGTATGCCAGGGGTTGGCATCGTTCTTCTAAACGATCATCTGGCAAGGGCATCGGCCGCTGTCTGGTGTCGGAGACAGCCATGTAATGAAACCTATCTTTCCAAAACACCACATCAGTACTGGTAAGTTTGTATTAAATACATCATTGCAATGTTCTAAGAAAGAATGATGGTTATGAGGGAGGTGGCTGGTATTTTACTTGTCTTTTGTAAGCCTGAAAACAATCCTGGTTTCATGTAGATTTAGATCTGGCCATCCATTCAAGCGCTCAAATATGGCATACGTGTAGAAGCCATGGGAGTCCTGAAGCATTATAAATCTGCCATTATATTATTCATAAGTGACAATAGTTGTAATATAAACGAAAACAATCAATATTATATTAAAGCACCTTTTATCTATATTTAAGGGGGTGGGAGAATCGTCGAGGGAGGAATTCCATGTTCTTGTGAAGGAAACCTCCGCTTGCTTCTCATTTTGCAGAATTACATTAAAACTTGTTCCATTGATCCTGAATAACAGTGAGATCAGTTGTAAGAGGAAAGAAATTGCCTAATGAATATAATTTAGGAAATGTTGTTAAGTTGGTATAGTCTGTGGGGTTCGTACCACTGTAGGATCTGCATTCTAAACTCCGTCTTCACCTCTAACAATTAACCATTAACCAATTTTTCAACTCAAAAAAAAATGTGGATAACCCACGATCTTGCCATCGTAGATATCTAGAATAGATTCTAGATGGCCTTAGAGGATAAAAAAAAAAAAAATCTAGATTTAGATATGTCTATAGGGCGGCCCAGTGCACGAGGCTCCCGCTAACCCGGGGTCTGGGGAGGGCAAGATGTATGCAGCCTTACCCCCATTTCTGGAGAGGCTGTTTCCGTGACTTGAACCCGCACCACCAGGGACGCTAACGGTAAGCCTTACCGTTGGGCCAAGCCGCCCTTTGAAATTTACATTAATAAATAAATTTAATTAGTTTCCAAAGTGACACCTCACCTAGGAGACCACTACTGCCTAATATCTAGTGTTTAGGTAGTTCATGATAGATGAAACTCTGTGCGGAGCCAGCTTCCAACAGACAGGATATAAACATCCTGAATCAGTGTACAAATATGCACATAAATATGTACAACTAAGCATACCCAGTATGAAATATCATCTATGTACAAATAAGCACACCTATGTACAATTAAGCATACCCAGTATGAAATATCATTCATGCAACATTTTCTTTAGAAAAGCATATAGATATGACAAATCTTACCAGGCAAGTAACCATACCACATTAACCTATTTAGATCCAAGTTAAAATTGGTCCCTTAAGAAGGATGCCCAATTAACCAAGTTTGATGTGGCAACCAGTGCTAAGAAGAGCTTTGGATGATTGGGACTTTTCTCATTGGCTGGTCTCCTTTAGAGACTCTAGAGACTCCAACCAAGGATGAATGAAGATGATGGAAGGGAGTGGAAAGGAGAAACATCGGGTTTGCTCATGGTTCGATGATGCTATGATATGATAACCTAAAAGACAACATGTAAAGTTCCTTTGGAGAGTGGTGTAGGCAGCTCCCATTCCAATGAAGATTCGGGTTTTTCTTTGGACGGCAACATTGGGCAAGTTTCAGACTGTTGATACTTTGCAGGACTTGTATCTACCCAATGTGTGCCTCCTTTGCAAGAAGGATGGGGAATCGATTTCACACATCTTGATTTGTCTGTGGTGATTGGAACTTTTGGTCAGAATGGTCTGCCCTGCAGAATTGAGGAATTTGTTGCCTGGGTGAAATATGCCGATGATCACAAAAAGAGGCAAAGCTTTGTGAAATTTGGTTCAAGTGACAATATGTTGATCATTATGGATGGAAAGGAACATCAAGGTGTTTGAGAATTAAGATGAACCATCATATATAGTCTTTAGAAAAATCAAGGAATTGGTTATTTATTTTGGCTTCTTGTTGTATGAAATGTCAAAATATAGTAAGTAAGGAATTGGAAAGGGATTGGGGAAACATCATACGGATTAACCAATAATGCTTTTGAATAGGGGATGGTTTTCTGTAAAACCGTGTGGCATTTTGTTCTCTAGTTGTATATGTATAGGAATTCTTGTCCCTTAAGTACTAGATATTTTTGTTACTTAAAAGGATGGCCAATTAACCATATTGCATTGGTCAATCCATTCCTTGGATGGGAACAGAAGATTCAAACAAAATTGCAGAAAAATAAATGAACGATGTTGCAAAAAAGAAAAACAACAAGGATGTAACCCCTGTGCTGAAAAGAGCATAGTCAACAATGATGAAGAGGACTAACAGCTAAGCAACACTTAAATAAAAGCACATATCTACTGAAATGGTGATGACATTGCAGGTGGAACTGGAGGAACATTAAGCTAGTTATCTTTATTGGGCTGGACATTAAGATAGCAAACAGATCCACTCCTACTCACCAACAAATTTCCATGGCCAGTATACACCAATTTACATTCATTATAATTGGGATAAGGGTTATTAACGGCCATTATGTAAGGTGTGTCAGTTAAAGTATATAACAGGTATGATAGAATTTTTTTATGATGGCACTGTTTATGGTTATAATGGTCATGTTTGGAACCATGAGTTAATATCAACTAATAATTTCTTCCTATAAATTAGAGTAGAAAGAATCTCTGCATGTTGAATTTTATTAGAGTTGATCTGTTAGTGGCACATTCTGGTGGCAATATGGGGAAAGAAAAAGAAAAAGAAAAGCTATATATTAATAAGGCAAGTCAATAATGGGTGTACAAATCATAAACATTAAATAACATGCTTTTCAAGCATTACCACAACTAGGTATCTCTGGGAATTCATCTGAAGCCATACATATAGGACACAATTATCCCCTGTCGTAACAAATTTATAAACACATAAAATATATGATTTCAATTCATGTGCATCTTGGTAGCCAAGGGGTGTCTGAGTCTCAAATGTAGAGCTCTCAAATATATATATTCACAAATGCTCATGTTGTCATAAATGGGTATATATCTTAAGCTTTGAAAATTTTATGGGCATGTATGATGTCATATGGTTTTCAACTTTTCATTAAATAATAATAAAAAAAAGTTAATCCATTTGTTTCTAAAGGTGTACTTTTTAACTTCTACCTTAAAAGTTCACATCTATACTATGAAAGAAACTAAAAAGAAGCAATTAACGGTTAAGTATCATAAGGGAAGAAACTTGAAGCAATATTTTCCTCTTATAATCAGATACCTCACCAGGATTCATGTTTAAGGTTTGAGTAGTTTATTAAGGCCGGCTCTCAACCTGACGCCACCCTCCTCCTTTATCCGGGCTTGCACAGTGTATTAAAGGCATACTCTTTATGCAACTCATTTTACTGCCATTTAAGGATAAGTTTTGATGTAAACAACATTTGATACTCCGTAAGTAAGAAGGCATTCCCAAAATTTTAAAGAACTTACACCATGATCCAGAAACTCCTAAGCTTATCTAATCAGGAAAGAGAGATTGTTCCTGTGCAATACAAAAAAATACTGATCATAAATAAGAGACTATGTTTGCCGAAATGATGCAGATTATTCAGCATAAGGAAATGTGATTCAAACCACGTTAGATACACAAAATCTTAAGATTTTATTGGTAATTAAGGGACTGACACACTGGGTAATGACCTTTTTTTTTTGGTAAAAAAATCTTGGTAGTAGGAGAATCTCAAAACTCCAAACTCAACTCCCATGAATTAGCAACTTCTTTATATATCTACAAGATTTGATTTGACTGTACATTTGAAACCAAATATTCCTACAACATGCTTAAAATCTCCACATGCCAACTACAAACAAATCCCACAAAAATCAAAATAACCACAACTCAATCAAACCATGCTATGAAATAGTTCACAAGCTTACGGCCATTACACACAACAAACAATCGGAACAATATCTAAACAACATTCTTTATATGTAAAACCTGAAAGTCAAAATCTTCTTAGTTGTTGATTCAAAAAAATAAAAAACTAAAGATCTTCATAGTTGCTCGACATCCGCAACTAATAAGCAAAACCCTGATCATACACCACGCTCCCAAATCATTGAAATCCCAATCAAGGTACCCCC